>JAQZBX010096692.1:0-11769 GCA_029593785.1 Cabassous unicinctus
TTTGCATTCTGGTGGGTGTGAACCCATTGTAAACAGGATCTCTTGAAGAGATCCTGTTAGTTCAGTTAAGGTGTGGCTCAAGTGAATCAAGTTTGGCTTTAATCCAGATTCCTGGAGCCTTTTACAGGGGCAGCGAAAGTCAGACATAGAAAAATCCATAGGGAGGAGCAGAATCTGGAAGACAACAGAACCCTGGAGAGAAAGGAGAAGACATTGCCACATGTATTGCCATGTGACAGAAAAACCAAGGACAGGACTGCCAGCAGCCAGCCCCAGAATGCCACAGGCTTCTGGGAGAAAGCATCGCCTTGCTGACCCCTTAATTTTGAATTTCTTCCAGCCTCAAAACTGTGAGCCAATAAGTTCCCATTGTTTAAGCCCACCCATTGTATGGTATTTGAGCAACGGGGAAACTAAGGCAATCCTGGATACTTCCTTGTGCCTTCTCTTACAATTTACTAATTCTCTCTTCTGTTGTATCCATTCTGCTGCTCAACACACCTGTTGAGTTTAACTCTTCACTTTTATTTTTCAAAAGTCAGATGTTATTTTTAAATCATTCATCCTCAATTGAGATTAACCTGTTGAGTTTTAAATTTTAGTTATCTTTTTCATTCCTAGATGTTCTGTTTGGTTCTTTTAAAAAATGATTCACTCTTTAACAGTTTCCTAGTCACAGCAGATGTTTCCAAGTCAGTCATTCCTTTGTCAGTGTGGTGACCATGACTGTTTCAAAATCATGTCTGACCTTCCCAGCACCTGAAATCTGAATGCACCTGTCCTGCCCTGTGGGCTCTTTTTCGCGTTGTCTTATTTCCTTGAGATCTGATTGTCTGTCACTGATGACCATTGCTTCCTACACCTAACTGTGGTAATTCCCCTAGATCTGGCATGGATGTGCCCCCTCCAGAGGCTGGGTTTGCTTTTGGCCAGGCTCCCTTGTGGCATTTGTATTTGGAGCCACCATCCAGCATGATGGTCCTTGACTCACCTGGTTATAGCCCCATAAGCACCGTTTCATGGAAACTGCACAACCACAGCTACCTTCATGGAGCAAGTTCCTTGGTTCATTCCTTCTCCCTCCCCCAAATTTTATTTTGAAAACTTGCAAAGCTACAGAAAAGTTGCAACATAGTACAATGATACCCCATATAGCCCACTTTGAACCACCATTTTTTTTTTTTGGTTATATATACATATATCCACATTATTTATATATATATATATATCATAATTACCATTCTAACCATTTAAAGTATACAATTCAATGTCATTAATTACTCTTACAATTTGTGCTACCCTTACCACCTTTCATTACTAGAACTCTTTCATCACACAAAACAAAAACTCTGCACCCATTAAGCAGTAACTCCCCATTTCCCCACCTTTCAGCCCCTGGTTACCTCTAGTCTACTTTCTGCCTCTGTGAATTCGTTCATCTAGATATTTCATATAAGTGAAATCATGCAATGTGTCCTTTTGTGTCTGGTTTCTTTCATTTAGCATACTTTCAAGATTCATCCATGTTGTAGCATGTATCAGCACTTCATTCCTTTTTATGGCTGAATAATATTCTGTTATATGGATATACTACATTTTGTTTATCCTAAATCTGTCGATGGACACTTGGGTTGCTTCCACCTTTTGGCTATTGTGAATAGAGCTGCTGTGAACATTGGTGTATAGGCATTGGCTTGAGTCCCTGCTTTCATTCTTTTGGGTATATACCTAGAAGTGGAATTGCTGGGTAATGTGGTAGTTCTATGTTTAATGTTTTGAGGAACTGCCAAACTGTTTTTCCACAATAGCTGCAACTTTTTACATTCCTGCTAGAAACAGGCACCACATTTTTAAAACATTTTTTAACATTTGCTACATTTGCTTCCTTGCATATATGATATGTGTATATGTATATTGGTCTATGGATATGTGTACATTAGATTATATAGAATATAATGTTATAAAATATATAATGTTATATAGTTATACTGTGTGTGTGTGTGTATATATATATATATATTTGTGGCAGTTTGAGACTGTATGTACCCAGAAAATCATGTTCTTAAAACTCGTCCATTCCTCTGGCTGTGAACCTGTTGTGGGTGGGACCTTTTGACTAGGTCACCTCAGTTAAGGCCCAGGGTGGTCTTAATCCTCTTGCTGGAGTCCTTAATAAATGGGATGAATACAGAGAGAGAGAGAGAAAGCCATGGAAACAGGAAGCTAGAGGCGAGGAATCCCGAAGGAGAAGGGAGAAGGGAGAGCCCGGCAGATGCCACCATGTGCCTTGCCATGGGACAGAGGCGTCGGGGATCACGGGCAGCCAGTCTTCGGGGAGAAGGCATCGCCTGGTGAGGCCTTGACTTGGACATTTTCTTGGCCTCGGACTCTAAGTTTGTAAACTAATAAACCCCCGTTGTTAAGAGCTGACCCATTCCAGGGGATCTGCATTTTGGCAGCCTGGCAGGCTAAAACGCTATTCACTTGTTTGCACCATTTGAAAGTTAGTTGCAAACATCATGACATTCCAGTAAATACTTCAGCATGCACACACCTCCTAAGAAGAGGTTCCTTCTCCTAAACAACCACAGTACAAGAATCAACTTCAAGGAATTTAATATTGATGAACTACTATTATTTAAAATTCTAGTATCTCAGTCATCCCATCATGTCTTTTATGTCAGTGCTTTCCTGTCAGTGCTTCCCCCCGTCCCCCTTAAATCCAGGATCCAATTGAGGATCCCACACCACTGTTAGTTGTAATATCTCTTTATTCTCCTTTAATCTAGAACAGTCCTTTTTTTTTTTTTCTTTTATGGTATTGATATTTTTTAATAGAACAGGCTAGGCATTTTGTAGTATCCCTCGCTCTGGGTTTGATATTTCTGTGTGATTAGACTTAGCTTATGCATTTTGGATAATTGCAGTGCATAGGTGTTATCGTGTCCTTCTGGAGGGGGGATTGCATGTCAGTTTGCCCCATAACTTGTGATGCTGAGTTTGATCCCTTGGTTAAAGCAGTGTCCATCAGGTCTAACCCTCTGTGGGAGCCTTTTCTCCTTTATAACTACCAGCTACTCTGTGGAATAACACTTTGAGGCTATGCAAAGATCCTGTTTAGGATACATTTTAGCATTTTTGAAAGTGCCTGCCGTTTCAGAGAGTGAGACAGAAATGCTCCTTGCCCTAATAGAGCAAACATTTCAGTTGAGGGTGGAGTGGGGGAGGCAGACAACAAACCAGCAAAGGAGTGGATACTTAAGAGGTTCAGAGTGGGGGCTCCATGCAGGCAGGGGCTTTGTCCCATTAACTGCTGTGTCTGTGCCTCGAACACTACCTGGCACATACATGCAGTAAATACTTGTTGAAATGAATGAGTGAATGGTGTTATGTGTCATACTCTAAAACAGGGCGTGGGTTAAAGAGACTCCAGGGTGGGGTGAGGTGTGTGGCCATCTTAGGTAGGCTGTTCAGGGAAGACTGCTGGGATTAGGGGTGTGTTGAGTTTGGGAAGAAGGGGGGAAAGCATATGTGAAAAGCCCTGGGGTCAGGACAAGATTTGGTGAGTTTGATGGGCGGAGAGAGGGCTGGGGAAGTGGAGGAAAGCAAGGGAGGCTGAGCAGGTGGCCCCACGAGGTCGGGCTTGGTGACCCAGCAGTGGAGTGGGGTCTTTCAGACCACGGTGGGGAGTGGGGATTTTACACGGGAACCTTGGGGTTAAGCAGGGAGTGACGTGATCTGAGGTTCTGTTTATCCTTGTTGTAGAGAGACACCTCTACCTCTCTCTCCCCCTGTGGTTCTCTCACGACATTGGGTGCCCATTGAGGAATCGGATAAAACCCATATGTAAACACATTTGGGTAGATTTTAGGGCAATCACCGGATACTCAGCGTTGGGGAATGAATTGTGCCCCCATGAAAGGCATGTGCAGTCCCAACCCCTGGTCCTGTGGGTGTAAACCCATTTGTAAATAGGACCTTTGAAGATGTTACTAGTTCAGGTTGCTCAGACTCAATCCAAAGGAGCTGAAGTCCTCATGCGCAAAGGAAATTGGACACAGAAAGAGAAGCTGTGGGGAGCAGCCAGAAGCTGGAGGCCAATGGAATCTGGAAGAGAAAGGAGAAGACATGGCCATGTGCATTGCCATGTGTTCAGAAAAGCCAAAGGCCAAGGATCTCTGGCAGCCACCCCCAGGAACGCCACTGTCTTTGGGGAGAAAAGATCGTCTTGCTGATGCCTTGATTTTGGACTTCTCCCAGATTCAAAACCCTGAGCCAATACATTCCATTGTATGAGCCAACCCATTGTGTGGTATTTGTTATAGCAGCTGGGAAACTAAGACACTCAGGTGCAGCCTACCTGGGCCGGGCTCTGGTCCAAATGCTTTTTAAGCAGTTAACTCACTTGTGTTCACCACACCTAAAAAGGAAGGTACTTGATTAGCTCCATTATACAGGTGGGTAAAGCAAGGCCCAGAGAAGATAACTGCCTGGCCTATGCTGACATAGGTAGTCAGGGACAAAGGCAGGCTGATGAACTCTGATTTCTGCTCTTAGCCACCAGGCCAGGTCTCCCTCCAAGTTAACTCAATCTCAGGGGTCAAGGACCCTCTAAATCCCATCACAAGTCTTCCCAGGGGTCTGAGACCCAGTGTCAAAAACCTAGTCAGTTATTTGACCCCAGCTCGGCCAGGACAGGTGGGCAGAGCAGGGGCTGTCACTCTTGGGTCAAAAAGGGCTTAGAAGGGGATGCTGGGCTGGGGGGCCAGAGATGGCCAGGTGCGCGTGGGGGAGAAGACCACCCAGTCAGGGCGTGCGTGTGCGTTGTGTGGAACTGTTGCTCCCGGGGTCTGCGCGAGTGTTTGTGTCTCAGACAGAGCCCAAGCTGGGCAACGAGGCTACACGGGTTTAACCGTCGGCTCACCTCCCGCTAGCTGTGTGGCTTTGGGCGAGTTACTTAGCTTCTCTGAGCCTCCTTTTCCTTGTCTGTAAAATGAAGAGAATCACAGCCCCTACCTCATAGGGCGTTGTGAGGTTCCAGGTGATCGGGCTTGTCAGAAGCCAGACACAAGCCCCGCCCCTGGTGCTGGGCTCGCGAAAGGCGGGCTCTTCGCCGCGTGCCTGGTGCCGCACTGTGTGCTGCGTGCGATGTCGTCAGCTTCGCTGCGGGTCCGCTGGGTGCTTACTATGTGTGCCATCGCGTGCACCCCGGAGCGCTTCGGGGAGCCACCTCGATACTTTCCGGATCTTCCGCTCCAGGGACTAGTTACAAGATTATCCCTCCTCTCCTCTCTCTGACCCCTGCACGAACCCCCGCCTGGCCCCCTAACCGTGCTCCCTCCTCAGTCCTCCAATCTCAGGCCTTAAGCTACCTCTGCCCATCAATTCAGCGGCTGGGTCCGCTCAAATCGGACCATAGAACACCCCACCCCCTCCCCCGTTCACCCCGTCTAGGCAGCCCCCCTTGTCCCGCACCCCTAATGCCCCAGGCCTTCAGCAGCCACTAGAGGGGGCTGGGGTAAGAGGGCTGGTCCTGGAGCCTTTATTTGTCCCCAGAGGGGTTTTGCCTCAGGAGTTGGACAGGTACCTCCTGCCCAGAGACATCTGCCCACCACACCCCTTTTGTCCGGAAGTGATCCGCCTGTCAAAAGCAGCTCCAGGGATCAACTCAGGTGAGGAACAAAGAACCCAGGACACCCGGGGGGATGTGAGGCCCCCTCTCACCTGAGGCCACTTGTCTGCTACGGTCACCTGCAAAGTTCTACCCAGTCCCTGGGATTTACAGCAAGAAAGGAAAGGCTGGGTTTTTTACAAAGAGGCGTAGGTTGACATCGGGTAGCCCCCTCCCTTCTCTCTAGGATACAAAACTTAAAAAGAAAAAAGAACTTGAAGGAAAGGAAGAAAAGAAAGAGAAAAGGACACTTCATCTATTAAAAATCAACAAATGAACTATATACAGACATCACTCAGATCCGCAGAGAGAGGGAGTCAGGTCCAAGCGGAAAGAGAGAGGGAGGGGCCTCAGGTGAGCGTGAGGAGGGGTCTTCTGGGCCCCACCCCCAGTCACTCGTCCCGGGATTTCTCCATTTTCTTCTCTCTCTAATCTCTGTCCCCCGCCCCTACCTCAACTCTGTCCTCACTCTCTGGGACTCTGTCCCCTCCCCCTTCTTGGTCGCTGTCTCCTACCCTTGGGTCTCTGTGCCTCTCTCTTTCTCTCTCTGAGTCTCTGTCTCCCCCTCTTGGTTTCTGCCCCCACCTTCTCTGGGTCTGTGTTGAGCCAAAAGCTGGCAGTCTCCTGCCATAGACTGCCTTTTGAGCAGGAACGAATTGCTGTTTTCTTAAGCTTCTGAGATTTCAGGGACTATTTGTTACAGCGGCTAATGTGACCATACCTAAAACCACATCCAACCTGGATTCCCATACAGAAGGCTAACACGACCATGGCATTAAAGTTCCTGAACTTACAACTCACATCCATCCCTAACCTACATTGGTCCTAACTAAGCCAGCACTTTAACTCAACCCACACCCTTCCAAAAGCTGGGTCAACACTTAAATGTACTCTTATCCCAATTCTAGTCTTAACTATTTTTTTTCACTTTGTCCTTAACCCCAGCATTGCCCCTGGCCCTAACCCTATGGCCTGTTCTTAGCCGCGATCCCAATCTTAACCTAATTCTATCTCTAATGCCCCAGCCCTGATGCTGCCCTTAAACTGTAAGCCTGATGATGAGGACCCAGTTATACTCCAAGCCTCAATCTTTCTCCTGACCCTGACCGGAGACTCACCCTGATCTTGACCTGAACTATAACCCCAATCTCAGCCCTGGCCATAGGCATAATCCTAGCGCTGACTTTGGTTCTAGCCATTACCAGATCTTAACTCTCTACCTACTCTACCCCGATCCCACACTTAACCCCAACCATGGCCATGATCCAAATACCAAGAGCTGGTCCTCTTTCTATCCTAATCTTAACGCTGTCTTCAACCCCAAAAGATGCTGATCACTACTGATTCTTAATCTTAGCTGTTACCCGATTCTTAATTTCTAATCCTAACCCAAACCAAACTCCAGTCTTATCAGGGTCCTATGCCTTGGTGTCATCTCTGACTCTTCTCTTTCTTTCATTCCCTCCATCCAATCTACCAGCAAACGGTGCTACCTTCAGACTCCATCAGAATCCAACCATTCTTCACCTCACTGACATCTTGTGCTTGGTCTATTGCAGTTACCTTCTCCCTGGGCTTCCTGTTTCCACCCTTGTACCCTACACAATGGCCAGAGGGGTCTTGTTAAAACTTGAGTTAGCTTATATCCCTCTACCCAAAACTCGCCCATGGCCGCCTTCTGGCTTGGAGTAAAAGTCCTGCATTGACCCCTAAGGCCTAAGTGAGCTGCCCCCTTTTGTTTCTTATTTGGCCTCATTCCCTTCCCCTCTCTCCTTTGCTCCCTCTGCTCCGGCCACTCTGGCCTCCTTGCTATTGCACACATACTCCAGGCACGTGCCACCCCAGGATCTTTGCACTTGCTGCTCCCTCTGCCTCCTGGAATACTCTTCCCCCAGATATCCACATGCTCACTCCCACCCCTCCTCCAGATCTTTACTTATATGTCAGTTTTTCAGTGAAGCCTGTCCTATTCACCTTGTTGAAAATTGCACCATCTTTCTTTCCCAGCACTCTACACTTCTCTTCTCTGCCTCATATTTCTTCATGACATCTATTACTGTCTAATATGCTGTATAATTATTTGTTGTCTAATCCCACCATCAGAGTATCAGCTCTCCAGGAAGGGAAAATTTGTTATCCCTTTTGTTGTTTACTGCATCCCCAATGCCTAGAATAGTACTAGTCATCACATAGTAGGTGCTTAGTAAATACTCGTTGAATGACTATGAGACTCCTTGATTATCACTTTCTGAGAAGGACATGGCTCCACTTCCTTGCAGTTTTAAGATCATGGGGTAAAGGAATGAACAGTGAAGGGAGCGGGGCGGGATGGCCATCACTTCCAGGAGAGACATCCAGGTGGAGTGCTCAATTACATCTGGCCGACTGAGGGTCCTGCTCTGTCCCCAAACCCAGCTCCACTGCAGCTCCGGCCACTGCAGACTGGAGATTCTCGTCGCCTACCTGCAGGTACTGGATCTTCCCCGTATGCAGGGAGAGCAGCTGAGAAACACCAATGCCTGGGTCCTCTCCCTGGCTTGTTCGTGGAACCAGGGGGCTCCCACTTCCCTCTCCCTCCCCTTCCCCCTATGGCTCTGAGCCTCAGATTCTGCTGGAAATGGGGTGGAGGGTCAAGAGGGAGACTCTCCTCAATACTGGAGATGGGCATGGGGAGGGAACTGGGAATAGGGGTGAGGGTGAGGGAGGTAGACGATGGGGATCTGGGGATCTAACTGGTCATACAGCGGCAACAGAGCAAGAGGACAGAGAAGGCCCTGGAGACAGAAGGAGATAAAACCGGAAAGGCAAAACAACCACCACAACAGAGGGACACACAGACGGAAAGACTGGAAGTGAGAAAGACAGACAAATAGAGAGACGGGAGGGGGAAGAGGGAGAAAAAGCGTCTCATTCAACATCTATTCCACGCAGCGTCTGTTTCACTCTCTGCGTGCACCTTCCTGACTACAGAGGCCAGAAAGCTAAAAACTACATTTCCCAGACTGCCTTGCAGCTGGGTTCCGGATGGGGTTTGGGCTTCACCAATCAGTTGCCTCCGCGGGAAGCTTGAATTCCTAGCCCAGGTAACCGGAGAGAGAGAGGCCGCCTGCTGGCCCCGGCTCGGCTAGCGCGGTCCCAGCCGAGCGGCTCCCAGCCGAGGCGGGCGGCCGTGGAGCCAGCGGCGGCACCCTGATCACGCAGGGGGTGGAGCAGCTCTTGGGCCGCCCTTTCTAGGTGGTGGCTTGAGGGGGGCGCCTGGAGAGCCAGCCGAGGGCTCGGCGTCCATGAATGAATCTGTTTCTGCTGACACTGGGCTGAGTGGATTCTGTTCGCTGCCATTGAGCAGTGAAGGGTCACAAACAGGGAGAAAAAGGGGCGGGGACGGGCAGAGACAGGGAAAGTGATCACAGATGGACAGACACCCTGCCTCCTAGCAGAGACAAGGGGAGAGACAGAGCCCTGCAGAGATACAGTGGGATGGAGGGAGGAACACGGAGTGAGAAGACACCTACAGAAGGTAAACTGAGGCAGAGAGGAGCGAGAGGCAGGGGCAAGGGCATGGGGGGGGGCAGAAACAGTGACAGAGTCCTCTCCAGAATGCTGGAGTTGGAGTGTTGGTAGAGGGGACCCTTTAGAGACTAAACTCTGGAAGGCATAGTAGTTGGAGGCAGGAGAATGGAGGGGGGCTTTGGAGAGGTCCCCGACTTTCCAGGGTCACCAGTGCCCCCTGATGGAGCATCATTCCGACAGAATGCCTCCTTTCCCCAATGCCTGTTCCCAGCCCCAAGCTTCACCAGCACTGACTGAGGAGGGCTTAGTGTCATTGAGGGCACTCTCCACCTCCTGGTTGTCACCCGCCCCTCAGGCTTGCCCCCGCAGACCAGCCCCCCCACTTGAGGATTTGGGGGAGGGTGAGAACAGACATGACTCAGCCACTTTTGATGTTAGAGGCAGATTCCTGTGGGTAGAAGACTGAAGACTTAAGAGGGGTGGGGGACTAAGGGGCTGCAAGAGGGGTGACTTGGGAAAGGAGAGGGGTCATCAGGGACAGAGAGATGGGGGGTGTGAGGAAGAGAGAGGGGAGACTGAGGGGCAGGGAGAGGGGCAGTGAGCGAAGCATGGCTGAGTTAAAATTCCATTGGTGGGCTCTGTGCCCTGGCTCCTCTGACCAGCTCTCCTGGCTTATTGCTACCCCCCAGATCTCTCTCTGTTCCCCTCCAACTATGATTGCCAGATAATATACAGGTTGCCCAGTTACATTTGAATTTCAGATAAACAACACAAAAATTTTAAATGTAAGTATGGTCCCAATACTGCATGGAACATACTTAACTAAAAAATTATTTTGCTTTTTTATCTGAAATTCAAATTTGACTGGGGATATTGCATTTTTATTTGCTAAATTGGTCAACTCTACCTTCCTCTCTTTCCTGTTTCTGCCTTTTCCCGTTTTTCATCTATGCTGGTCTCCTTTCTCGTCCATCTCCACCTTCTCTGGTCTCTCCTCTCTCTTAATGACATGGCTTGGACGCTTGGATGATGTAGTCTGGCCTCTCAGAGCCACCCCTGAGAGCGCCTCGCCCCTCCACCGCCCCCCCATCCCAGCCCTGTTTCTGGACTGTCGCCAGGCAGCTCCTCCGTTTTCTTTCTTCATTTCTCTTCTCATCGAGGACCCCCGCAGCCTGGAAATTCCCCTCCCCCCATTAGGGGAGAAGGTTTGGGGCTTCAAGGGAGTTGGGAATGCCCCATTACTTACCTTCATCCTGACCTCATCTCCCCTCCCTTCCATTTCCTGGGCCAGAGAAGTCATGAGAATTTCTGAAAGTCACACAGCAGAACAGAGGCTAAATCCCACCCTCTCCCTCCAATCCCTTCCTAGTTCCCAGTTTCCCTATGGAAAATCCCCTAATTCTTCCTAAAAATGGCTTGCTTGGTGAAATCTGGGACTACCAGTCAATATTTGAGGGTCACAGGCCAGGACCAGAGGTGTCTGCGGCGCCAGGGATGGTAGAATTTTGAGCACCTACTATGTGCTGAGTGGGGGATATGGCTTGAGGGCTGCAAACATGAGGACAGTGACTTGTCATGGTCTCTGCCATGTCCCCAGGCCTTAGAACATGGCAGGTGCACAAGAAATGTCTGTTGAATGAATGAATGAGTGAATGAATGAATAAGTATGCCCCAAGCCGTTGGGGACCCATCTCCATGTCCATGCCCATCGCTGTCTCTATCTTACGTTGTCCTAGCCTCAGTCTCATTTTTCCTCCTGTCCCCCACTTGGTTTCTGTCCTTCTCTAGAAAAATTTTGTTGTTACTTTTCAGTTGGAGGGGTCTCTTCAGTGACCACGGTGAGCTGAGCGCTGCCTCTGTGTCAGGCACTGATGGGGTAAACTGCTTGTGGGAATTCTTCTGGAGTATTCCACAAGGTAGGTACAGCTTTGATGGATGTTTTCAGATGTGGAGACAGATGCACAGGGAGGAAGCAATATGCCTGAGGCCACAAACGAAACAGAGCCCCATCCTACACAGCCTCTGCCTGCCTCCTTTTGTCTCTCCATCTCAGAACTTCCTCCTTCCTCCTGCTTGGGCACCTCATCACCTGCCCAGCCCTCTGGCACCTCCTAAATGTAAGGCCATTAGTAGTAAACATTTCCTGCAGGGGTTGCAAACTCGCATGCCTCCAGGGACCAGGTGTGTAACATAGATGATGGGGTGGGTGATGGGCAGTGGCTGCCCCACGCCAGGCAGTGATGGCCAGGTGGCAATCGCCACCCAGAGATGCCACAAATGATTTTCGAAAAAGGAGCTCGAAACCCAGGTTTTCAGGAGACATCTCCCGATGTTGGCACCAAATTCACACAAAACACTGTTCAGGCCAAATGAGGTTCTGTGTGGCCCAGACCTGCCTGCTGGCTGCTGGTTTGCAACCGCCGAATTGCTTTTAGACCCATATGCTGGGTTCTGTGCTAGGAAGAATTTTTTACTTTTTGTTGTTGTTGTCAAAAAAAGAAAAAAGAAAAGAACAGAATTTCCAGATTCCAGTAGAATATAAGTTCCATGAAGGCAGAGAGATTTGGGTCTGTTTTGTTAATTGCTGC
>JAQZBX010096693.1:0-11775 GCA_029593785.1 Cabassous unicinctus
CAACAAGGTAAACCCCTAGCAAGACTGATCAAATAAAAAAAGAATGTATAAATCAAAGTACTTATATCACTAAAAAAAATCCATTACTACATATATTATAAAGATAACATTTAGATATTATAAATAACTTAATGCCTATACATTTAAATATTTAAGAGAAAATTTTAAATTTTTATTCCTAGAAAAGTGCAACTTACCAAACTAAGAGAAATTTAAAATCTGAAGCCTTACATCTTTACAAACAAACAAACAAACAACAACAACAACAAAAATAGAATAAAAAATCGAGAATCAGGGAGTGGATGTGGCTCAAGTACTTAGGCGCTTGCTCCCCACATGGGAGATCCCAGATTCGGTTCCCAGGGCCTCGTGAAAACAAAAAGAGAAAAAAACAACAAGCAAACAAATGAAAAAAGCCACTCAGGGGAGCCAATGTGACTCAGTGGTTGAGCACTGGCTTCCTATACCATGAAATGAAATGAAACATAAAAAATAAAATAAAAAATAAAAAATCCAGAATCCTCTCTCAAAGAAAAATCCAGACCAAGATGGGTTCACCAGTTATTTAATCCAAATATTTAAAGAATCCAAATATTCTTCCAGAAAATAGAAAAAAAAGGGGGGAATGGAACATTCTACAACTTATTTCATTAGGTCAGCATGACCTTCACATCAAAAATCCGACAAAGATGTTTCAAGAAAGGAAGATCACAGGCCAGTATTTCCCATGAACATTGATCCAAATATCTCAAACAAAATATTTGTAAATTAAATCCAGTGATGAATAAAAAAGATAGTTCAACATACTCATTTTAGCTTTATTCCAGGAACAAAAGTTTGGGTTAATTTAAAAAAATCAGTTAATATAATATGTACCACATTAGAAGAACTTGGGAGAAAATCATACAATCATCTCAATACATGTAAAAATATTATTTGATAAAATTTAACAATAACAACAAAAATAAAAAGTCCTAACAAACTAGAAATAGAAATATCTTCCTTAATTGTTTAAAGTGCATTGTATAAATTAGCTTTTACTGCATAACCAATTATCCAAAATTTAGTGGTTTAAAACAGTAACAATTTATTTTGCTCATAATTCTAGGTTAGCAATTTTGACTGGGCACAGCTGAGCAATTCTGCTGACCTGGGCTGAGTTTAGCTAATCTTCACCAGGGCTCAATCATATGTTGACAGTTGACATCCAGGTTGTCTGGTTGACTGTCAGATGGGACCCTGGGGGTTTTTCATGTGCCAGTAGGGTTCCCAAGAGCAGAAAGCAGGCAATTACCAATGCACAGATGTTTTTCAAGTCTTTACTTGTGTCCTTATTTCCAATGTCCTGTAGACCAAAGCATGTCACATGGCCAACCCAGATTCAATGGGAAGGACATAGGCTTTGTCTCCTTTTGGGAGGAGTAAGGAATTGTGGACATTTTTTATAGTCTACCACACATATCTACCAAAAGGCTACAGAAAGCATTATATTAATGGTGAAATATTAAAAACATCACTAATTTAAGATTGGTATCACCACATATATACTATTGAACTGGAGGTCCTAATCAATAAAGCAAGAAAAATATTTAAACTACATAAAAATAGGGAATAAACAAATAAAATCTGCAATATTTTCACACAACATGATTGTGTAAGCAAAAGTCCAAAAGAATCCACAGAAAATGGGTGGAGATGAAGAAACGAATTCAACAAGTTCACTGGACACAAGTCAATATATGAAAATCTCCTTTATTTCCATATGCCAGTGACTAACAATTAGAAAAAGAGTTTCTTTCAAGATAGTATTTGTAGTAGCATTCAAAAACCATCAAGGACATAGGAATAAAATAAACAGAAGATGTTCAAGACTTATACACATAAAGCTACAAACTTGCCGAAAGAACATAAAGAAAAACTAAATAAATAAAGTAATATACCACATTTATGGATTAGAAATCTCAATATTGCAAAATGTCAGTTTCTCTGTAATCAATCTGTGCATTCAATGCAGCACCAGTCGAAATCCCACAATGTTCTATATATGGGTTTAAATTAGAGTGTTGATTCAAAAATTTACTTGGAACTATAAAAGTCCAAAGTTAATCAACACAATCTTGTGTAAGAACAAATCTGTAGGTCTTGCAATACCAAAAATCAGGATTTAATATAAAGCTAAAATAGTTAAGATCTTATGGTTATTGGCACCAGAAAAGACAAAAACATCAATGGAACTATGGAACAGAATAAAGAGATAAGAAACATACCCACAGTCACTCAATTAATGATAAAAGTGTCACTGCAGCACAGTGAGGAAAGATAGTCCTTTTAATCATTTGTGCTGAGTCAACTGGATACCCATATGGGAAAGAAATGAACTTTAATCCCTACCTCACATCATACACAAAATCGCTTCCAAGTGGATTGTGTATAAATGTGAAATATAAAACAATAAGGCTTATAGAACAGAGCAAAGGATAAGATATTTATGACCTTCTGTACATAGAATCTGAAACAGGGACAGAAAAGCACTGAGAATAAAGAAAAGATTGATAAATTGGATTGCATTAAAATTAAGAAAGTTTATTCATCAAAAAAAAAAATTCAGCCTGTTAAAAGGCAATCCACAGAGTGGGAAAAGATATTTGCAATACATACATCTCACCAAAGACTTCTATCCAGAATTTCTTAAGTCATTCCTACAAATCCATAAGACAGATATGCCAATAGATAAAAGGAAAAGGACTTGAAAAGACTTTTTACAAAGAAGATATCCAAATGGTGGTTAAGTGCTAAAGAGTCATGTTTTAATTTCCTAGGCAGCTGAAGCAAATATGATGAAATGGTTTGGCTTAAACAGTGAGAATTTATATGCTTACAGTTTTGAGGCCAGGAAAATGTCCAAATCAAGGCATCATCAAGACGATGCTTTCTTCCTGAAGACTGGCTGCCAGCAATTCTTGGTTCCTTTACCACCTGGCAAGGCACATGACAGCATCTACTATTCTCTCCCCCTTCTCCCAAGTTTCACGGATTTCAGCTTTTTGCTTCTGTGGCTTTTTCCCCCTCTCTCTGTATTCATTCTGCTTATAAAGGATGCCAGGAATAGGATTAAGACCTATCCTGAATGAGGTGGCCACACCTTAACTGATGTAACCTTATCAAAAGGTCCTACTTATAATGGGTTCACACTCACAGGAAGGGACTAACTTTCAGAACATGTTCTTCTGGAGTACATACAGTTCCAAACCACCACAAGGCACTCAGCATAATTAGTCATCAGGGAAATGCAATTGAAAACCACAAAGATATAGATATATATAGATATAGATACAGATTTTTTAAAATTTTTTTTTAAAGAAAGGCAGACTGCCACATACAGCACCTCATTTGGATGTGTCTGGAGTCTTGGAAGCTTGACTACCCTACGTTCTCCTACAAATGGACCTTGAGAGCTTGTTTGGAGGTTCTAGCAGGGTAGCGCAGCTACTCGTATACCCTTGACCGAAGAATGGTCCTCCTCTAGTGGGGAAGGTCGTCCTCTTCAACCGAGCTCACAGCTTCGGGAGGGACGCACATGGAGCAGTGAGGGAGGAAGGGGACACCCACCTACCCAGCCAGATCAGCTGAATCAACCCTGGCGATCAATGGGGTGACAGATGTCGCAGCCAGATCGCCCTCACATCCCCACAAAGATATTTAATTGCAGAATTGCTGCAATTAAAATGACAATAAGAAGTTTTGGTGAGAACATGGAGTGAGGAGAACATTCATAAACAGCTGGTAGAAGTGTAAATTGGTACAACCACTTTGGAAATCTGGTTGGCATAGTCTGATAAATCTGAATATACATATACTCTATGATCCAGCAATCCCACCCCGGCGATAGAAATGTATAACATGTGTTCACCAAAAGACATGTAGAAGAATATTCTTAGAAATACTATTCATAATAGCCCAAAGTTGAAAACAACCTAAGTGAATGAATAAACAGTAGTATAGTCATAAATGGGGCTAATTAGAAGTGATAAGAACACATCAACTCAGGTAAATGCAACAATTTGGAAGAATCTCACAAACACAAATTGGATGAAAGAATTCAGACATAAAAGAACGTACTTTACAGTTCCATATTATATAAAGTATAAAATTAAGCAAAACTAATTGCGGGTGGTGAAAGTCAGGATAATTTTTCTGTAGGGAGCAGTAGCTCCGTGTCACTGGGAGGGGGCCAAGAGGGGGTGCCTGGCAGACTGGGAATGTTCTCGATCCTCATCTGGACAGTAACTGCACTTGGTGCTGATTACTTTGTGAAAATTCATTGAGCTGTCCATGGACAATCTGCATTTTTCTGCCTGTGAGTAATGTTTCCATAAAAAGTTTACTTTAAAAAAAAAAAGACCGAAAGCTAATTGTTGCAGTGCCTCAAAGTGGTTCCTATATGATATTTAGAAATGAGAAGATAATCACTGTCTTCTCAAAAAGTCATCAAAGATCATTAGAAATTCTCAGAAGCTAGATTCAGTAAGGCTGAACCATTCCATGACTTGAAAACTTACTCTTTTTAAAATAATGTTTTTGGGTTTTTTTGTTTGTTTATTTGTTTTTTAAGGAGGTACCCGGAATTGAACCTGGGATCTCATACATGGGAAGCAGGAGCTCAACCACTGAGCTACACCCACTCCCCAAAAGTTATTCTTCAAATGGTGTGCAATCTTAAAGACGAGAGGTAGGATGCCTTAATGACCTGAGAGCAAAGACAAAGAGAGAGAAGTCTGGCTAGAACTTTATCAGAGAAGCATAATTATTGGTTTGGTGTTTAGAAAAATCACTTTTATTTGCAATTCACACAGAGTTACCGATGGATGAAGGAGCAGATCATTCAAGACACAAATCCTTGTCTTTTGGGTCCTAAATGAATTCTTTTTATATATCCTACAATGAATACAGTGAGTCCCAAAGGGCCAGTAACCTCATGTTTCAAGTGCCATACAGTGGATCAGATATTATACAGCCATGGCCAACTTTCCATCAGCATTGAAGCTTAAAATACACACACATGAAAAAAAAAACACATTTATTGTATCAAAGCCTTTATTGTAGCCATTTCATGGGGCCCATTTCCTCTGTGAAACTTCAAACCAATTTCCTTGGGATGCCATTTAAGATGATTCATCCCTATTTTCAATCCATTTCTCCCATTTCTTATTGAAGACCTTTAGCTTTCCGGTACAGAAAGCCTGGTTTCCTTGTGAGCTCTCTCCCTCCAATTTTACCCTTTTTGTTTGTTATATTTTCTTTTCAGGCTTTCTGAGGAGGCCCAAATTGTCTGAAATCGGTTGATGAATCATTTGTTCTCTTCATATCCTTTCTCCCAAAACCACCCCACATAGCATATTTCCAGATGATGTCCTTCCTTAATCACAGCCCATATAACTACGCTGACTTTCAGACTCCCTTCTTCTGGAATTCACGTAGGCAGCTAAGAAAAGGATTCTGAGTCTGGTGGCAGTGCCAAGAGGTCAAGAAGTGGCTAAAGAGGACTTTTGCCATCTCTGTCATGCTCCCCATATTTTGATGGGAACAGTTAACAATTATACATGTGCAGGTAAAGTACAATGCACATGCATGTCCATGCTCCCAGGGCTACCACCAAGTCCTTTCAACATCCTCTCTTTAGAAATTCTAGATTCTTCACTGCCTGGGACTTCACAGTCTGTTTGGCACATCCATAAAAATAAATAACACTCTCACCCTAGCAGTATTTTTTCTTTTTAAATCCAAACAATCATCTACCCCAACGTATATTTTCTGGTTTGTTTATTTATTTATTTATTTATCCCCACCCCCACCCCCCATTGTTTTGCACCTGCTATCTGCTCTTTGTGTGTCCTCCTGTGTTTGCTTGTCTTCTCTTTAGGCAGCACCGGGGACAGATCCTGGGACCTTCCGTAGTGGAGAGAAGCACTCAATCTCTTGTGCCACTTCAGCTCACTGGTCTGTTGTGTCTCTTATTGTTTCTCTTCTGTGTCTCTTTGTGTTGCATCATCTTGCTGCACCAGCTCTCTGCACGGGCCAGCACTCTGCGCAGGCCAGCTCGCCATGTGGGCCAGCTTGCCTTTCACCAGGAGGCCCCTGGAATTGAACCCTGGACCTCCTATATGGTAGACAGGAGCTCAATCACTTGAGCCACATCTGCTTCCCCAGCAGTATTAAAGAACTAACCCTGGTCAGAATTCTGGAACAGTTCAGCTTCTCCCCAGCTTCCCTGTCTATGCCCCTTCTCCCTTCATATTATCTGTTATGTTCCATGTCCTTGAAAGCTCAGGGCCCTGATAATTCCTCCCACTAAGGCATTGATCATCCCAGGGTTTTAGGTGGAGAAGACCTCATTGTTAATAATAGGGCAAACCGTGTGTGGGGGAAAGGGGATATGTGGGAACTCTATGTGCTTGCTAAGCAATTTTTCTGTAAACTGACAACTGCTCTAAAAATTGTCTATTATTAAAAGTCTATTTATTTTTTAAAGTCTATGTATTGATTCATTGGTTGATTCATGCATTTGACAAGAATTTACTACATATCAATTATATACCAGATCCTGAGCTAGATGCTGAGAATACAATTGTGAGCAGAATGAACACTGAAGAGAGCGATTACATTAACAAGTGTTCACATAAAGAAGTATGCAATTACAAGTATTTTGAAGTGGAGGGTAGATGGTGCCATTAAAGCATATTTTATTTCATTTAACAAATGCCTTTAGGGTACTTATAATTTGCCAGGTCTGGTGTAAAACACTTTTCAAATATTAATTTAATACCCCTAATGACCCTAGGGTGGAAGTATTATATGAATCTCATTTTACAGGTGAGAAATCTGAAGCACAGAGACGTTAAGTTAGTTACTTAGGGTCACACAGCCCAAGGTAACACAGCCAGTCAGTGGCCAAGGTAGATTTGGAACCCATGCAGTCTAGCTCTGGGGTCTTTGATCTGAACACCTCTGCTGGCTGCAATATAGTGGGGGTGTTTACCTAAGTTTGGAGGGAAAGGAGGGTTTCGCCAAGGAAGTGTTAATGGAGGTGAGATGTGAAAAAAGAGTAGATGTTTAAAGGAGTGCAGCAGGGATGTGGGTGTGCTGGGAGAGAAAGAAGACCCAAGTATCTAGAGACCCAAGTGCATGAGGGAGAAGCAGCAAATGAGTCTGGAGACAGAGCAAGTTCAGGTGCAAGTGTCTTGGTTTGCCAGAGCTGCTATAACAACCACCACAAAATGGTTTGGCTTAAACCACAAGCATTTATTGGCTCACAGTTTTGGAAGCTGGAAGTCCAAACTCAAGGTATCAGTAAGGCCATGATGTCTCCCCAAAGTCTGTGGCATTCTGGTACTGGCTGCTGGCAATCCTTGGGGTTCCTTAGCTTGCATGCGTGTGTCCCGTCATATAGCAATCTCTCTCTCCTTGTGTCTGTTCTTCGAGCTTCTAGTGACTTTTGGCTTCTTGCTCCTCTGTGACCTTCTTTGACTTTTCTTTATAAAGTCTTTAGTAATGTGGATTAGAGTCCATACTGATTCAGTTGATCACAACTGAACTAATAATAACATCTTTGAAAGGTCTTATTTACAAAAAATTCAAGTCCAAATGTGGACTAAGATTAAGAACATGTCTTCCTTGGAGTATATAATTCAAACTATTACACCAGGGCAGCTCTTTTTGGCTTCACCTACAGATTAGTACTGTGGCAAGAACACAGCATAGATAATTTTCTCCCAGTTTCTAGCAGTTCAGAAGCCAAAACTGTGCATTCCCCTCTATAAACTATGCTGTATGAAAATATTTCTGACCTTTAAAAGAAATACACAGAAGAGTGGAAAAATGAGAGCACCAACTTTCTTTCCACCCCTAACTTATATATTGGACTTCTTTGTCTTCTTTCCAGCCCCATGCTTTGCAAACCTTGGAAATGATAGCAGTTTACATGGGGATTTGCTTTTTCCTTACAAAAGAAATCATTTGCTAAAATAATAAGAGAACCATTTCAATAAACCAGAGTAAAGAATCCGGGGAATTGATCCCATGGAAAGTGAAAGTGTTTGCTTTATAGTGGCTTATTACTATTTTGGCCACTAGTATTTTTATCACAATTACTAACATTTTAATTCACTAGAGGTTCAGCTTCTCATAATGGGCAGAGTGCCAGGGAGACTGTGCTGACAGAAAGCAATGATGGAAGGTGGAGATGCAGGAAAGTAGCTCACCCATGAAGGTGTCTGCAGCATGGTAGGTCCCCTCAGGGACTGTAATGTTTCCACCCCAAATACATACAGCTCAACAGAATACAACTAGGGTGATTTAGCTTGGTTAAACTGGTACCTGGGCATCATGTTACTAGCAGAGATAGCAGAAGGATAAAATAGTATGAACAGGTAGAAAGAAATGATCATGAATGTGAGCATGGGTTGTAAAGAGGCTGAGCTAACAGCGCATCAGCTCAGGGTGGAGATCTGAAGCTCAAGAGCCTCGTTCAAATCCAGGGTAACCCGGCACTAGCCACATGACCATGGATATGTTGCTTAGCATCTTAGTTTGAAAGAGCTGCTATAACAAATGCCACAGATTAGTTGGCTTGAACAACAGGAAGTTATTGTTTCACAGTTTTGGAGGCTAGAACTCGAACATCAAGGTAGGCCATGTTTTCTTTGAAATCTACTGCATTCTGGTGCTAGCTCCATCTCTGCCTACATCACATGGCCATCTGTCCCCTTCTGTGTCTTCTTCTGGCTTCTACTTCCATGCCCAGCTTTCCTCTGCTTACAAGGAGTCCAGTCATATAGGAGTAAGGCCCACCCTGATTCAGTCTGGCCTCATCTTAATAGGATCTTCAATGATCCTATTTACAAATGGGTTCACATCCATGGGACCAGAGGTCAGGACGTGAACATGTCTTGTAGGGGACATGATTCACTACCCAACCCTTAGCTTCTTGGTACCTCAGTTCTTTCAATTATAAAACTGGGAAAATAGCAGTGCTGACCTCACAAGGTAGTATGAAGGATTAGATAAGCAACATATGCAAAGCACCTCCAATCAGGTCCAGCATGCAGGAAGCACTGCATTAAGATTTGGTATTGTTATTGTTGCCAATATCAGTGGTCTCAGTGTCCAGGAAGTGCTGCTCTTCCCTGCCTTGAGCCATCCACTCTCCCAAGTCCATCTGATGCCTCCATGCCTTGTAGGCCTTCCACTGTTCACCGTTTTCCCACTTCTCCCTCCCTCATTCCTTCCCATCCCAAGTCCACTTTCCTAAGTCTATCTCCACTTTGTGAATGATAGATGAAACATCCACTAGATATTAAATCTGAAGATGACTGTTCAAACCATACATCCATCAACTGTCTTAGCCAGTGACCAAAGACAAAATTCTTTTTAGCTGTGTAGCCCAGAAAAACATGGTTCTGGAAGGAAGGAAGAAATTTCTGCATTCTAAGAAATTGCTTCAAAGGATTCCCAGCTGAACCTTGAATGCCTGGTCTATCTGTACCCTTTGTTTTTCACCCAAATAGAGAATGGACATTTTGTGTCCTTTCTCTATAGATCTGAAGAAATCCTCAATCCAGGCAGAAGCTAGATGAAAACAGGAGACCCCTGTGTAGAACTCCTGTTGGGTTTCTGTCTGCTGAAGAGTCCACGGCTAATGCTCTGCTGAAAAGAAGGCCATGGACTGAGAAAAGGGTCTTTGATTCTGGACCAGTTTCCTCTCTGTTATGTGCACATTTAGACACTTCACTGCCCCAAGCTGGCCCTTTCTTTCCAGATACTGAGTTCTTCCCAGAGAAAACAGTATCCATGAGAATTTTAGTATGACATCAGCACATAAAAGTTTATCTTACCCACCTTCTCTGTGACTTCCTAACCCTCCTAGAGGTTGCTCTGGGAGGACCATAAGCCATCAGAGGGTCCAGGAGTCAGCTGTGACCAACAGAAACTACAGGGGTTACAATGGGTGCCACCTAAGCCCAGAGCTGGGCCATGTGGGAGGTGGCTGGCAAAAACCATGGGAAGAGGAAAGCTTTTGGTGCTGTTTCAGGATCTGCACTCACTCCACAGGGGCCATCTTGGTGTTACAGCCAAGTGTGCAGAGCACACTGACTCTCCTGCACTTTCCTTCACTCCCAACAATAGTCTTGATGACATATTCTCTGAAACTAATTTCCTAATAAGCAAATGTGTTCTTTGTCTTTGCAAGGTCAATGGTGTCTGTGTGTGTCATGAATGTGAGATTATGTGTATGAGTGTTTTTTTGAGTATTGTGTGTTGTGAGAGTGTTGTGAATGTGTGTTGTGCATAGGTGTGTTGGTGTGTGTTGTGCATACAGTGCAGTGCCTGGAACCATGAGAAAGGTGTTTCTTAGGCAAGAGGAGACATTCTTATGCATGTAAATGGAGGAATTCCTAGGTCCAAACGTGCAGGCCCAAGATAAGACACACGCACAGATAGGGCCAGGTTGTCACCCATGCTTTGGCCTGAAGCTATTCTCTTAACTCATTGCATGGATAAGTTCTGAAGGACAGCACTTGCACGGGTCAATCTGCAAAGACTGGGAGAGGGGTTTTCTTCTTTTCCTTCTTTTATCAATTTGTTTTTGCTGTTGTTGTTAGGCCCTGGCATTCAAAGAAAGCTCTACCATAACACTAGCTGGATAGCATACAAGCCTAAGAAACAGATGCCAGTGATAACACATTAAAATATCAAAATGTCCAGGTTTCAACAGAGACTACAAAACACAAAGAAACAGGAAGCAATGGCCCAGGCAAAGGAAAATATTAAAGCTTCAGAAAACATTATTAAGGAGGATCAGAACTGGAACAAACCAAAGACTATTGAAAAATGGACGTAAATATGTTGATAGAGCTAAAGGAAAATACAGACAATGAACTAAAAGAAATCTGGAAGACGAGAGATGAGCACAAAGAGAATATCAGTGGAGAGATGAAAATTATGACAAGGAAACAAACAGAGCTAAAGACCACAGTAACAGAAATTTTTTTTAAGTTTCTCTAGAGGGGTTCAACAGCAGATTGGAGCTGGCAGAAGAAAGAATCAGAGAACTTGAAGATAAGACAATCTATTTTTTGTTGTTTATTTTTATTCCTGCTTCTCCCCCGCCCCCCGCCCCCCGATGGCTTCCTTGTCTGTCTGCTTGTTGTCTGCTCATCTTTTTTAGGAGGCCTCAGGAACCGAACCCAGGATCTCCTATGTGGGAGGCAAGTGCCCAACCGCTTGAGTCACTTCTGCTTCCTGCTGGTTGTGCTGTCTGCTGGTTGCATTGTCTGCTGGTTGCAGCATCTGCTCATTGTGGCCATTGCAGTATCTGCTGTCTGCTCATCTTCTTTAGGAGGCACCGGAAACTGAACCCAGGACCTTCCATGTGGGAGGCAGGTGCCCAATTGCTTGAGCACATCTGCTCCCCAAGATAAGACAATTTAAATCATCCAATCTGAGGAGCAGAAAGAGGAAAGAATGAAGAAAAGTTAACTAATTAGGGTAAGGTGAAGGAAAGTGTTAGGGTAAGGATTAGTGTTAGGGTTAGGTTTAGGTTTAGGGTAAGGGTTAGGGTTAGGGTAAGGGTTAGGGATAGAGTTAGGTGAAGGGTAAGTGTTAGGGTTAGGGTTAGGGTTAGTGTTATGGTTATGGTTAGGGTTAGGGTTAGGGTTATGTTTAGTGTTAGTTGAAGGTTAAGTGTTAGGGTTAGGCTAAGTGTTCGGGTTAGCTTTA
>JAQZBX010096694.1:0-11771 GCA_029593785.1 Cabassous unicinctus
TCAGGCTTAATTTTAACATATATTTTAAGTAATGCTGTAAATTTGCCTCAAAGATTCAAAGGTTGCTCAACCTTAAATCTTGTAGCAAATATTTATATTTGCTTAGATTTTGTCATCTAGTGAAAGTTATCTCAGAAGTTGGGATTTAAAATGAAAAAAATAATTTTGCGCATTTATTTATTTATTGTGCCATGATTTGATTTCCTGTATCTGCATTTCCAGTTTAAAACCCTTACCTTGATTCCAATGTTTGAATGTTATTTGTTGATATTGTGGATTGGCTTTATTTTGTTTTTTAGGGTTATCTTATTGTTTTACACTTTGACTCCCAGGGAAACTGCAACATATAAGTACATGGGAGCTACAAGTTTTAGAAGGTCTGCTATTCTTAGTGATTTATCTGGGAGCCTTGACTGGAAATCTTCTAACTCTTACTGTTATTGTGACTGACCAACATCTGCACTCTCCAATGTACTTCTTAATAGGAAATTTATCACTGAGAGATCTTTGTTGCATTTCAGTTATTGTTCCCAAATTCATTGTGAAGTCTCTGACAGGCAATAATTTGATATCTCTCCCAGCATATGCTGCTCAAATATTCCTGCTTATCTTCTTTGGGTTCACAGAGTTGGCCTTCCTTGTAGTGATGTCCTATGATCGTTATATTACCATTTGCCACCCTCTTTACTATGGGCTTACCATTACCCCATGTCTGTGCACAGAGGCAGCTGGTGGCTCATTGGCAAGTGGGTTGGTGTATTCTTCTATCCACACAGGTGCCATGTTCAGGCTCCCCTTCACAGAATCTAATGTGATTCATCAGTATTTCTGTGATATTCCTCGAATTTTGAGGATTGCACCTTCAGATGTATGGTTTTCTGAGTTTGTCATTTAAGCTACAAATGTAGGCCTGAGCTTATTAGGTTCTGCCCCATTGTTTATGTCATATAGTAATATATTTTCAATGGTGCTTAGAATGCATATTGTGGAAACCCATAATAAAGCCTTATCCACCTGCACTCCACAGTTGGTAGTTTTGTTTATATTTACAATTTCTGGAATTTTTGCTGTCTTAGATCCCACTGCAGATAAAGCATCTCTTAGCAATGTGCTCACATGCATATTCTAATCCATGGTGCCCCCACTTGTAAATCCCCTCATCTACAGTCTGTTTAACAGAGAGATTAACACTGATTTAGGCAGAATGTAACTTCAAGCCAGACTGTCTTTGGTTAAGAAAAAAAAAATAAATTTGAAAACGCAATTAGAAGAAGCTTAATTTATATTTAATACTTTTTAAATTTAAATATTTCTCTATAAAATATATAAAGTTTTCTTGTCTGTATGTATCTTGCTAACATTTGACAGTAAGTTAGAAATCTCTGTGTTATAGTTTTTCTTTCTCAATTCTATATTTGTGTAATTTATGTATTCTTTTTTTTATTATTATTATTTTTTCTTTTTTATCATTTCAATTTTATTGATACATATTAATAAACATAAAATTCATCCAAAGTGTACAGTCAGTAGTATTTGCTATAATCACATAGTTGTGTGTTCATCACTTCAATCATTATTAGAACATTTTCATTATTTCAATAATAATAAAAAAACAGACAAGAAAATTCCTCACTTCTCATTCTCACATATTTTTTCTTGAATAGGCTTTCTAATTTCTAAAATTTTCTTGGAAAATTATGATGGTTTAGAGTTTTAAAAAAATATATCACATCATAAGAAGAAGACCATGCCTTTATATCAGTACCTAAGCAAGTACCTATGCTTTTTATATAATTTCATAGTACTGTATACTGTTACCCTGGAAGGATATATTGAGTGTTTTGGGTTAGAGAAGCATTCATTGTAATTTTCTCTCTTGCATTTGCTCATCTACTTGTGTATGCTGAAAGTAATAAATTGATTTGAACTAAAAGATAGCCATGGAATTGAAGACTTTACGTGGATATAGCACATAGAACTGTATTAATGCTGTAATACATGAGATTTATTTGCCACATTCAAAAAGAGCCTTATAAAAACCCTGCCCATTAACACAACATAATTTGCAAGTTTTAGGTTTTTCTTTAACTCTGTGCGAAAAAATGTATGCTGCACTTGTTTCATTCAAGCTTCTGCATATAGAAAAACAGAATTCATTAGTTATAAAATGGAGAGATAGTGCAAATTATGGTATTGGATTTGCCTGCAGAACAACAGCCTTGCTAATGCTATGTGACTGTATCATAAGTTAGATGTTGTTGTGAAATAACGTGGAGTTTGACGGTGCCGGGAACGATCTAAAGAGAGATTGGGATTAGGGGACTTTACTCCATGTGGAATGTAGGCAAATTTATTTAGGTTGAAGCTGTTTTATATATTATAAAGCTGATAACAAAATTAGGGAGTTTTTTATTAGGTTCTTAGCTTGGTGCGTGAGAACGCTACCTGTTTGTGAGTTTCTAGACAAACTTTCTTGGGAACATAGACAATAACATTTGTGTGGGGAGTTTATTCTGCTCTGTCTCCTCCTACTGACGTCTGCAGTACACAGAGACCTTGGAGACATTCCCTTATTTTTTCTTCTCCAGCAGGCATGCCTTTTGAATGCTTAACCCTTTATGCTCTGACTCTCAGCATCTTCTCCAACAAGATGTAAAAGTTAAACTCCCAAGATTGAAATAGTTTTATTTTTCTGATTCCTAAAATCTCAGCCAGCATTTTGATAACCTAAGAATATATTAGCCCTTTTACATATAAGAATTTAATTCTTTGATGGCTTCCTTTCTAAGTCCAGGATCTTATATAGAAAAAATATTTGCTTTGTAGAAAATTAGTCTCCTGTATATTCAATTGCAATTTGTATAATTTACAAAAAAGACTCATTATGGCTCATTATGGATTATTACATGTGGAAACAAGAAGCTGATGATGAAAACAGCCCTCCAGTCATCAAAACTAATAATCCTGGTAAAAATCTGAAATTTGTTCATACTCATCTAACGTCTGAAAATATAAACACTTATATTTTAAGTGTTTTGACAATTGAGGTAACCAACATAATTCTTCTTAAAATTTATTTGTTCCTCAGTTTTCTTCATAGCTATTTCTTTGGTAAGGAAATCGCTGACTAATTTTATATTCAAGTGTGAATGTGTCATTGTATTTCGTCTTGTCTTATTTATATTTACGTTTATATTCACATGTAGAATTTCTGTCCTAATTAATTCCCTGCAGATGTTTGACTATCTAGATCCATTGATTCTATTTCTCAGTGGCTCCTGATAAAAATTTAATAGTTTTCAGATTCTACTTCTTTCATTTTCATGATATTATATGATATTTTTATGCATTTCATGGTATTTGATATTTCTAAGTGTGTGTTTTAATTAATGTACCCAGCATGTAGTCCATTATCTTAATCAGAAACTTAAGTTTTCTATTCCTGAAAATTTTTTCTTTGCATCGGATTTTTGTAATCTTTAATCACCAATTTCGTTTTTATCTCAGAAATAGTATGATCATTTATTTTGTCCATATTTTTAACATATTTTTATAATAAATATATACTTTGAGAAATATTCTTTAAGATTTCTTCAAATATATGAAATGAATTTCTAAATAATGAAATTTTGTATGTAAATATATATAATATTCCCTAGTACTCTAGCTCTATACTCTAGCTCTCTTTAGTCTCTAATATATATTTCTCATAGTACTATATAGATGCAAAATAACCCTTTATCTCTTTAAATATGTTAATTAGACATATTAAAATATCAAACTCTCTCATTAATTGTGCCAGCATCCTTTTGGCCACTTAAAAATTGTTTCTTTATATTTATTCTCATGTAAATCTCGATTTCTGCCAATGTGGTCTTCACTGATATGGTTGTTCACAGTTGCAAATTAGATAATTGAAACCTTGCTGAAGAACTCCTTACCTTGGAGGTAATTGGTTGGTGTGGTTTGTTTAGTGATTTGTAGGTGTGGAGAAGGACATGATTTGTGGTGTCCCTTCAATGCCATGTAGCAGCTTTCATTCCTCTCAGACCTCAATATACAAATGTTGCCCATGGTTTGCCTTGACAATTTTCTCAGTATCTATTTCAATAAATAAGAACTATGAGATAGTTTTGATCTGCACATTGCTGCCTGCTGAGTGCTCCTTGTATTAGGAAGATGAGATTAAGGGATTTGTCTTTCTCCATGCAAACTCACAATCAAAGTAACATTGCATGTTCTTTCCCTTTCCCATAGGGTATGAATTTCTGATTTTTAAGGTTTCTAAAACCATCTGTCCCTCAATCGGTTTCCATATATACCATCACTTAAGGCTTCCTCCTCCGTTCATAGGATGCTAATTTTACTATGCTCATTTCAAATTTATAAAGTCCACTCATGATTATATTCCTATTGTGTTCATCAATGATATGCAGAAATCTATTTTTCCCTTACATTATTTTGATTATGTCTTCATCATGATAAAAGAAATGCATTCATCTTAGACTAAATATCTATGGAAGATTTTAAGGGGACATATAACATGTAGATATGTGCATTTCATTAAACAGTGAAGAAATGATTTCTAAGTCATGAATAGATAATCTGATGGTTAGAAGCTGATTAGATTTCATAGATTTCAATTGTTTGATTCACAGGTACTGGGGAACTACTGCGTCATCTTGAGAGTGTTTACATTTCCCTTTGAGTCTTTATTTTTCAATTCATTGTTATGTTAACATGTTACAATCTTGTCTTCAGTTCTAGTTGATAGGGGTATCCCAGTTTAGAAATCCTTAACCCCTGTCATCATTCTAGAGATTGGGAAATTTAAAGGTAAAATATTTATAAACAAGAAACACACAATCCACTAGTGAATCAATGAATTAGTAAAACCCAGCTCATGATGTCAGTTCTGATCTTATATTCACCTGTTACATGGTTGTTTGCTAAATATTCCATATGGCCAACAACTGACAAGTGATAATTCTCAAATATTGAGCAGTTAACAAGGTGCAAACTTGTTCTATAAGAATAGGTCGATGAACAATTAAAATAATACAGCAGTTCTTGGAAATATAAATTGACAGTGTGAGTCAATTTTAAAAGAATTAACCAGAAATTTTAGTATTAAAAATTTGCATCTGTAGCTACCTTTCTGGCTTTAAATGCTGCATTATCCCAGGAACCACAGTTTCAGTTGCCATTAAATACAAAAATGTGTTTCCTGTCCATAATATATGCCCATTGTGTGTTGCCTATACAAATCTTTCATGTTAATAAAATCAGACCATCATCTCTATTGATGCAGAAAAAACATTTGACAAAAACAGCATAGTTTCTTGATAAGATGTGGCTCAAGTGGTTGAGCACTTGCTTTCTTCATGAGAGAGCCCAAAGTTCAGTTCCCAATACCTTCTAAAAAACAAACAAACAAACAAACAACAACAACAACAAAAAACAAATAACATGCAAACTAATGAAAAAACCAACTCAGGGGAGTTGATGTGACTCAGTGGTTGAGCACTGGCTTCCCATATACGAGGACCCAGGTTCAATCTCTGGCCTCAGTGCCTCAAAAAAAAAAAAGATAGGAATAGAAGGAAAATTCCTCAACATGATAAAGAGTATATAAAGCTAAGGGCTTTCCCTTTAAGATCTGGAGCAAGATAAGATTTCCCTCTGTCGCTACTCTTATTTGACATTGGGTTAGTAGTACTTCCTCAATCACTTAAGCAAGAAAAATATATAAAACACATCAAAATTAGAAAGGAAGAACTCAAAATTTCAGTATTTGCTGATGACCTTATCCTATATATAGAAAGCCCTGAGAAATCTACAAAAAAGCTTTTAGAGCTAATAAACAAGTTCAGTAAAGTGGCAGCATATAAGATCAATATGCAAAGATCAGAAGCATTTCTATACACCTATAATAAGCAATCTGAGGAGGAAATCAAGAAAAAATTCAATTTACAATAGCAAATGAAAGAATCAAATACCAGGAATAAAGTTAACTAAAGATGTAAAGGACTTGTACAGAGAAAACTAAACATCATCTTTAAAGGAATTCAAAGAATATCTAAATGAATGAAAGAATATTCTTTGTTCCTGGTTTGGAAGTCTAAGTATTTTTAACATGTCTGTCCTACACAAATTGGTTTATAGATTTAACACAATCCCTAGAAATATTACATCAGCATATTTAAAGAATTGGAAAAGCTAATTATGAGATTTATTTGGAAGGTCAATGGGCCCTGAATAGCCAAAAACTATTGAAAAATAATATGAAATTGAAGGAGTCACACTACCTGACTTTAAAAAATACTATAAAGCTTCAGTTGTCAAAACTGCATGGTCCTGGCACAAGGATAGAAATACTGAACAATGGAATAAAATTGACAATTGTGACGTAGATCTTCACATATATGGCCATCTGATATTTGAAAACTTCACCAAGCCTCACTCAACTGGTAAAGAATGGCCTCTTCAACAAATTGTGCTTGGTGAACTGGATAGCTCTATTCCGAAGAATGAGAGAGGATCACCATCTCATATGCTATGCAAAAATTAACTCAGAATGGATCATGGATTTAATATATGAGCCAAGACCATAGGTTCCAAGGGGAGGAGCAAGGAAGAATAGAATAGACGTAACATAGGGAATTTTCATGGCATTTTCATTTTTCTGCATGACTTTGCAATAAGAGATACAGGCCATTTTATAATTTGTCAAAACCTATAAAAGTGTATGGTGCAAAATGTATACCATAATGTAAAGCCTTGACCATAGTTAGTGGCAATGCTTCAATATTTGTAAATGAATTGTATGAAATGTACCATACACATGTAAAATGTTATTAATGGGGGAGATTGGGAGGACAGAGGACATTGCTTATATGGGAAATCCCCTATATTTTCTATGTGACTTTTCTGTAACCTAATGCTTCTTTAAGGATAAAGTGAAAATGTTCATGGTACTGGTCCCAAGGGTGAAAACACAGGATTGGTGATTGCACTCATTGAGTGAGGCTACTTGAGGATATCCATTGGCCATTTGTCTCTTCCCTCCCCTCTCCCCTTGTCAAACAACACATTGTGAGAAGAACCCATCATAAGACACCTCTTCATTATAGAAGAGGTTTATGGCAAATTGTGAATGGGTTTGAATATGTACTTAAATGATTGACAAACTGTAGAGTTATGCAGTATACCCAGAAATAATTAGTATACAGTTGATCTCATCAGAGGAAATTGGAGTTGAAGATATTTGTTGAATTTACTTGTGGCAATCTACAAGTGTATTTATGATCTTTGATTTTGTGGCTTGTGAAAACTTGTAGCTTCCAAACTATGAAAATTTCTCCATGTATAACATTTTTCTTAATACAATTACATACTTACTAAAATGGTGCCCATTAAAATGAGTTACAAATAAAGGAAGCCCATTATTAGCATTCACATTTGCCCAAACTAATGCGCTAAAATAAGAAATAAAATAAAATGTAGGATTATTTAAAAGAAAAATAAATATGTAACCTGATTTAAGCAGATTATCTTCTTATTTTGACATTATCCAAACATACAAACCTTTTCACTAATACAAGTCTTACAGAAAATATTTTACCATAAGTTAAGTAAAGACTGCAGAGCTCAAATTACTAGAGATAGTCCAAGGTATAATGCAAAATATATAAATCACAAAATTGAGATCATTAAAATATATTTGAAAAAGTTTAATAAGAAAAGAACATGAAACTATAAATATTCACTGAAAGTTTTAAGGGATTGTCTGATGCCTATCTGGGCAGGAAGTATGATAAGGTGGATGGTGGTACAGTGATGTGAGTGGGGTCAACCATGGTGGAGTGTTAGTGTCAATGGATTGGGGGCGCTGGATAATCCACGGAGCTGGGTAGAGTGCTGGATGAGGCAATGGGTGAATGTGTGGCTTGGTGAAGTCTGGGGAGTCAGAGGAATGTGGTTGAGAAAACAATGGGGGATGTGTTCTTTCAGGATCTATGGCAAGGAAGTGTTGCTAGTGCAGGGGTTCAGTGGCAGGGGGATGTGTGGTAGAGGTGCAGCTGGGGCACACTGCTATATGTTCATGTTGTCATAGGGTGTTTTCTTAGTGGGTGGAGACCCCCAAGATAACAAACAAAATATTAAACTCCCATCTTGGGAAATCCTGCTATTTCCTCAAATAGAGTGGCAAAAATCTAAGGAATATGTAGGTAGTGCTTAATAATAATGTATAATAATGTACAGAGAGTCTGCAACTCCAAGCAAGATAGTGCCCCCCACCTGCCTCATGAGATCTAAGCCCCCTCTCAATTAGAGGCAGAGTGGGCATCACCATCCCAGAATCCTCAGGATTGGAAAATGAACAATGTGCTAGAGTAGGGTTACTGTTATTCTACTATAGACTTACTGTGACTCCAGCAATGGAAGAACTTTTATCATTGATGTGGAAGCAGTGGCCACTGGAGGTTCTCAGGGAAGACAGAGGAAAAATAGCTGTAATATGGGGGCATTTTCAGGACTTTGGAATTGTCTTGAATGACATTGCAATGACAGATACAAGCCATTATATATCTTGTCATAACTTACAAAATTGTGCAAGAAAGAGTGTAAACTACAGTGTAAACTGTAATCCATGCTTAGTGGCAATGCTCCAAAATGTGCTCGTCAGTTGTAACAAATATACCACGCTAATGAAGATTCTTATTAATGTGGGAATATGTGGAGGAAAAGGGAGTGGAGCATATGGGAATCCCCTATATTTTTTATGTAACATTTATGTAATCTAAGTATTCTTTAAAAATATATAAAAGTATATATGTATAGAACAAAAAACAGACCAAAATGCCAAGCTGTCAAAATTAATGCTTCTACTTATGAGCCTTATACTTGTAAAATTGAAACTTAGACTAATAACAACTAATGCCTAAGAGGTACCTCAGGAAAACATCCTTGTTACTCAAATGTGGTCTCCTCTATGCCAAACTGAGCAAATACACTCACTACCTTCCCCAAATATGGTACATGACCCCTGGGGATGAGCCACCCTTGTACCTTGGGATTGCTACCAACTGCTAACCAGTGATGCATTTGGAAAAAAAAATTGCCAAAAGGGGAAAGCAGTAAATACAAAAGAGTTTTTTATTGGTAAGAGATTTCAAAGTGAGTCAGGTGGTCATTTCAGAGGTTAAGCTTATGCGCATCTCAGTCAGATGTCACTAATTGCTACAGTAAACATAGCTTCAAACAGGATGCTCCCAAGGGCTCTAGAAATGTCTAGACACTATAGGCAAGGCAAACAGCTTCATGAAATCAGCACCCTGTTGGAATATATGATAATCTGTTTCCCTATATGCCAGAGTTGAACTCATTTACAATTTCCCTGCTCTTCCTTCTTCTAGCCCTTTTATTTGAACTTATAATTAGCAGGATACCCATGAAATATATGAACCACAAACTTAAATCTTTGGTCTTTTGATATTCTGGTTGAGCTTGAATCGCAGCAGAGTTGTGGAAAATAGACACTCTCTAATTCATTAGACCTGGCCAGGCCAACTAATAAAATGATGATGATTAACAACTCCCATCACCAAAGAAATAAGAATATCTACAATTGTAAGCAAAACATCTTCTTCCATCTGCTCCATAAGATCTAAGTCCCCTCCCAATCTGAAGCAGAGAGGGCATCATCATCCTCAAGTATCAAAACTGAAGAATGAATAAACACAAAGGGGAATGAAACCATGCAACAAAGTAGGCTTATTATTATTGTAGTGACAGAAGAACGTGCAACATTGATATGAAGATAGTGCTTATCAGAGGTTCTGAGGGGAAGAGGAAGGAAGAATAGGTGGAATACAGAGCATTTTAGTTCATTGGAATTGTTCTGCATGATACTGCAATGGCAGATACAGGACATCCTACATTTTGTAAAAAAACATAAAACTATTAAGTGCAAAGTTTTATAAACCATATTGTAAACTACAGACCTTGGCTAGTAGCAATGCTTCCATATTGGTTCATCAATTGTAACAAATGTACCATACCAATGTAAGGTGTTACAGTTAAGGAAAATGTGGGAGGGCAAGGAGGGGGGTTTTATGGGATTCTCTTAAACTTTTTTTTTTTGAGGTACTGTGGCCAAGGATGGAAACCAGGTCCTCATATGTGGGAAGCCAGTGTTCGCATCTGCTCCCCTGAATTAGTTTTTTCCATTTGTTGTTTGTTTTTAGGATGCACCAAGAACTAAACCTGGGATCTCCCATGTGGGAAGCAGGTGTTCAACTGCTTGAGCCACATCTCAAGTCACATCTGCTCCCCTCCTCTAAACTTTTAAAAAATAAATTTATTTAAAGAAACTTTAGATTACATAAATGTTGCATAATCTCTATTGTGGACTATGTTTCAACTGTAAAATTCTTCCAGCTTTCCATTATCTTTTTAAATATTTGATGATTACATGTTGGAAAACCAAAATATATATATATAGAGAGAGAGAGGATTCCCATATGACCCCCTCCCTCCCCCTCCCACACTTTCCTACATAGCATCCTTCATTAGTGTGGTACATTTTTTACAATTGATGATCATATATTGAATCATTGTCACTAACCATGGATTATAGTTTACATTATATTTTACTCTCTGTCCCATACAATTTTATAACTTAGGACAATATATATAATGGCCTGTATCCATCATTGCAAAGTCATTCAGGATGGGAGCATCCCCTATAAATTTGATGCAACTTTTCAGTAATCTAAAACTTCTAAAAAAGAAGCTTATTACACACACACACACACATATATATAAATATATATATATATATAAACACACAAAGAAGATATGGATAAATGGAAGCTCATATCACCTGTCTCTACAAGGAGATAATTATTTCCAAAATATAATATCTTCTCTAACTACTTGATAGTTTTAACACCATCAACATAACTATCTCCAAAAATTATGTAATCAGTAAAATAATTCTTAAGCTTCTCTGGAAGATTGTATATGTAAAACTTAGTATGATTTAACATTGAAACCAGTGGTACTAACACATGAATAAAAAAATATATGAACAAACTTTCAAACAATTCTTTCTATTTAAAGAAACATGCATTAAAACATATAAAACCAACAGATACACTATTATTAAAATTGTATTTTTATAATTTTAATTTGAAAAAGAAAAAATTATAACAATGAATTATTTGCTGTATAAAAACATATAAGCAGGAGAAATAATTAAACAAAATATCAAGAACATTAAAACATATAGGAGAATATTTAATTCATTTCAAAATGCAGAAATGTAATCCAAATATAAAGGGTTATATTTTATGTTTAAATTTAAAAAAATTACTACACAATTTTTAAAGCTTTGGATTAAATAGGTAATTAGCATAAAGCAATTAAATATCAGGCTCTAATTGGAAAATTGGTTTCCACCATATAAAACTCACACACACACAAAAACATAGTAAGTATGTGGTGAGTTGTTACAAGTTAAAAAATAACAAAAACATTTATGCAACAGAATGAATAGCAAGAGAAACAATTAGACAGCTCACTGAATACATTTAAATGGCCAATGGACATATCAGAAAAAAAAAAAGAAAGGGTTCAACATGACTTTCAATCACAAATTTGAAAATAAAAATTAAATTAAGGAAATGAACACGGCGCTTATTTATTTTAATGTACAGCTGGGCAAGATTACTTGAAGCTTCTGCTAGAAAATTGGGAGTATGTTT
>JAQZBX010096695.1:0-11771 GCA_029593785.1 Cabassous unicinctus
CCTATAAAAGGGAGCCATTTTAGAACCTCGGGGCTGCAGTTCCCTCCTGCGTGAGGTGTGCTGCAGACGCCCGCGGGCTTAGCTCAATAAAAGTAACTAAAGTCTTAAAGTCTGAGTATGGTCGATCTCCTAGGTTACAACATGGGTTTGTAGTAAAGCAATTGGAGTTTCACTGAAAACCATTTCAGAATGTCCAACTGTAGGTTACACGGTTGATGCATTTGCCAAAGCATATTTGTGGACATATGAAATGTGCACTTCACTGTATAAATTTCAATCTCAAAGAGAGCAGTAAACAAACAAATAAACAAAGCTGAAAAATGAAGGGAGCCTGACACGTAAGAGCAAACATGGTAATATCACTACAATGATCAGATTTAGACCAGATTCAACTTCATGGTGTATAAATCACAAATTAAACCTTTGTTGCAGACATGCATATGCAACTAACAGTCTCCATAGGATGTCCTTAGTGAAGACAGATGAATTCCATAAAGAAAAATACACATACACATTTTAGTTAATCTCATTTTTGTCAGTTTTTTCTTTGCTGCAAGTAACAGAAGCCAGTTCTGACTATGCTAAGTACAAAGGAACTGTTCTGCCTGAATACTGCAACTCACAAATCAACCTGCAAATAGAAGACAAAGCATAAAGAGTGGAGAGCAACCCAGAGAGCTCTGGAGGCTGAGTAGTGCAAACCACAGAGTCAGGGTGCATTTCTAGGATCAGTCTGGTTTTTAAGCAATGACTGCAATCAATTTGATGTGCAAATATTTTCTTCACCATGGGTCACTCATTTACTTAAGATAACCAAGGGTAAGCATTGGTTTCTGCCTCCTCCTATCTAAATCAAGGATCTCTCCTTACAAATTTCATTTGAAACCAGAAAAGGATAACCAAAAGAGAAAATTTCCTTCATTTAGCTCCATGCAGTGGTACATGCCCTCTAAAATATTTGCGGTGTTATTGGCCAGAGAAGTTTGATTCTTGGCAACCACCAAATGCAAAGTTCTAAACATTTTTCATAATAATAATAAAAGAAATATAAAAGAGTCACCCATGCACCTCTTCAACCTTTCTATTCTAATGAGTTTGGAGGTGTATGAAAGCATTAAATTAGCTCATCTTGATTGCACACAATTATCTAGTTGGGAATGGATTTGGTCCACATTATTCAAAATAACACGTTTGGGAAAATATATAATATTCTTTTCATGCTATCAACTCATGCCCTGCTCTCATTATAATGGAGGACAAGGAAATTTCTTGGTCCTGCAGATTATCTTTGTGACAGGTATGTCCATAAAGTACATTTTTCAAGTAATAGGCAGTCACAGAAGAAGAGAGGAAAGGGATAATTGGGTGAGGAATGAATTGATTAAGAAAAAAGAATGATTCAATAGAAAATGAGCAAAAATACTGTTGAAAAAGAAGGAATTTGGTAGGATGATTGTTAATGTAAATGTGAAATTTATTTATTTTGCATTTATAACAAAATTCAAAATAAATACAAAGTTCTCATCTCCCATCCAGGGAAATTATGAGAAGAAACTTCACCACAGTGACTTAATTTATTCTCCTTGGACTCACCAATCATCTGGAATTGCTGATCCTCTTCTTCGTGTTGTTCCTGGCAGTTTACATAGTCACAGTGGCAGGGAATCTCGGCATGATTGTCCTCATCCAGGTCAGTGCCGGCTCCACACGCTCATGTACTTTTTCCTGAGCCACTCATCCTTTGTGGATCTGTGCTTCTCTTCCAAAGTGACTCCAAAGATGCTGGAGATTTTCTTATCAGACAAGAAATCCATTTCCTGTGCTGCTTGTCTGGTGCAGTGTTATCTTTTTATTGCCTTGGTCCACGACGAAATATATATCCTGGCTGTGGTGGCCTTTGATCGGTACATGGCCATCTGCAAACCTCTCCTTTATGGCAGCAGGATGTCCAAGAGCGTTTGTACATCCGTTATCGGGGTGGCTTATGCGTATGGCGCACTTACAGGCTGATGGAGAACATGTGGACCTACAACCTCGCCTTCTGTGGCCCCAACGAAATTAACCACTTCTACTTTGCTGACCCTCCATTGATTCAGTTCGCTTGTTCTGACACCTACAACAAGGAGTTGTCAATGTTTGTTGTGGTAGGTTTCAACTTCTTTTCTCTCCTTATCATCCTCATTTCCTATATCTACATATTTCCTGCCACCTTGAGGATCCCTTCTACAGAGGGCAGTCTCAAAGCTTTCCCTACCTGTGGCTCTGATCTGACAGCTGTGACTATATTCTATACAGCTCTCTTCTTCATATGTCTCAGATCTCTTCAAAAGAATCTGTGGAGCAGGGAAAAATGGTTGCTGTGTTTTTTTTACCACAGTTATCCCCATGTTGAACCCTATGATTTATCGTCTTAGAAATAAGGATGTGAAAGAGGCATTAACCAAAGAGGTGTTCAGGAAAAAATTACATTTTTAAATAAACTTTCTCTTCTTTTGTCCAAAAGCTTTTGCTAGAACTTTTCTTTAAAGTTAAGGATAGATTTAATGGTGAAATAAGAAATAAGATGCACCGAGGAGATCTATGTGTCCTTTTAATAAAATTCAAAAAATATTAAAAATCTAAACATATAAAACACAATTTTGATTACAATTTTTTCATATTTGTTGTAGGCATTTTGTTGTTCACTAAACATTTTTATTTCTTTGCCTTTTAGGGCCACAGGAAAATTAAACCTTTGGTTCCCTAGGTGTCATGTGAGGCATGTGGTTATATCTGGACAATGAGTTGGATTTGAGTTCACATGTTTGCTTTTCAGTTGAGCATTTGTTATGAGAGTATCAGCAGGTGGTCTTTTTTTTAAATTACTTTCATGGTCAACTGCAAGACTTAAGACAGTGGTTGCTCAGGTAGCATGGTTTCTTGAGAGAGGAGAGATGGATAAGGGCTTTCAGACATCTCACATCAAACATGTAGGATAGGTGAGCAATATATCTTTGTTTATATAAACTACCACGATATATCAAGTTTGCTGTTTCCCCACAAAGAATTTGCCTCTTCTACCTGACACAATATTAATTTATACATAATTCAAACATATAGAAATATATATCTCAAACTGAACACACCTGACATGTAAATAAATCACATTTGAGATTATATTTTCTAGTCTTGTATTTTTCTATACCTTTAAATATAAGTTTTTAACTAAAAATTACTTATTGTAATTATTATTTGGCTATGTAATGCACTATGAATGCAACTCTTGCTGCACAATTATTTGATTTTCATAGAGTTAATCATTATCTCCAATTTTTCTGTTTTGAAAAATCTGCTTTTCCTTAAACACTTGCAGAGAACTATATAACTTATCTCAATAGCTTCCCATCATACCGGTGGTCTATCATTTCCACATTTTCCTTCTGGAGGACTTCTGACCTATTATTTTCTACAATGGTTGCTTTCTAAGCATGTTGCAAAGTTGTTATCTACACATAATTATTTTATCTTTTATTGAAATCTTTTCCTATATTTAACTTTGTTTTTTACCCATCATTTTGTTTCAAACAGGAAATTCAGCAGTTAACAAGACAGAAAACATTGTATATTATATCTCAGAATAGAAATTCAGATAGTGGGATACCTATGCTAAGAATAATAAAATCATATCAGGTACTAGTAAATGCTACATAGAAGGTAAAGTGGGACAACATAGAAGAGAATGACTTGCCAAGATCAGAAGTGAGAGGTGTAATAAGGTGTAATAGTATAATGGTTTCCATGGATGGGAAGGAGGAGGGGACATTGGAGTTGAGCCTACACAGTGAGAAGAAGGCAAATGAGCAAATCTTGGGGAACTGTAGCCAGCAAATACAATACCATGTACAAAGTTTCAGCAATGGAGCCCAGCCAGTATGTTGGAGTAGCAGAAAGAAGGGCAATATGGCTGATCTTAACAAATGGGAGAAAATTAAGAATTGTGGTCAGAAAGGTGGTCCCTTTGATTATTGGATTCTGCTATGGGTGGCCAGAGATGATGGGGCAAAAGGGATCTAGCACTTCTGCTTAAATGTCCATATTGGAGTTGCTATCTTAACATAAGTGGTCAATACTCCTTCAGGTTAGACAGAATGAGAGGATTAGTAATTTGCTTAATGAAGTTTACTATTAGTATTAGTATTAGCATTAATATTAGTATTAGTATTAGTATTTGACAAAATAAAGTTTTATGGAACAATTAATAGATTTTCCTACTGGCCAACTCTAAGTTCCTTCCACAATTTCCTTGATTAAGATTTTGCTGAGGCATTGTTCCCTCCAACAATTCTCCCCAAATACTTTCAGTTTCTGTTAAATACCACATCATGGTTCCCCCATAGGTTTATAAATCTATCACTGCATATGTTAAATCAATATTGTAATTATCGGTACATGCCTCTGTTTTTTCTAGTGTTCTAAAGAGCTTCCTGAAGGGAGGGGTAATGTCCATTCATCTTTTTTCGTTACCTACTCAAGATAAATTCAAAGAAAACTTACACCACATTATGTGAGTCATATTATTCAAATTCAAACAGGAGGAAAATATCAAAAGTAGGCAGAGAAAAAAGGCACATCCTAGAATAGAACAGCATTAATCCTGACAGCTGATTTCTTAACAGAAACAATTAAGGACCTAAAATTACACGATCTTATTTTTTTTTATTTTTCCTTTTTTTCCTATTTGTCTATTTATTTATTTATTCATTTATTTTTAAAGAAGCTTTAGATTACATAAATGTTACATGAAAATATAGGGGATTCCCATTTGTCCCACCCCTTCCCTCTCCCACACTTCCCCATATTAACAACATCTTTCATTAGTGTGGTACATTTGTTACACTTGATGAACACATGTTGAAGCAATACTACTAACCGTGGGCTAAAGTTTACATTATAGTTTACACTCTGCCCCCAACTATTTTATAGGTTATGACAAAATGTATAATAACCTGTATCCATCATTGCAATGTTATGCAAAGCAATTCAATATCCCAAAAATGTCCCTTTGAAATATTAAAAGAAAACAACTGCCCACCTAAAATTTGATATCCAGATTTGAGGCATGTGTGTGTTTGTAAGAAGGACTGTCAACATCAAAGCCAAATAAGCAAGAACAAAAAACTAAGAAAATGTGACACCAATAGATCCACATTAAATAAAAAAAGATAGATATCATTCTTCAGGCAGATGCAGACACACACTGATATATCATTTGATTTTTGAAAAAGGTGGGCACTGAAAAGCAATGGGGAAGGGTGACTCCTTAAATAAATGCTGTTTGCTATGGAGAATATCCATGTGGAGTAAATCAGTGGTCACCCCCAGACTCATCATTCACAGCTATCAATTCCAGATAGTTTAATTTAAATAAAGTCAAAAATAAATCAATAAATCTTCTAGAAGATTGCATAAGAAAATATGTTCATAAACTTGAGAAGACAATTATTTTTTAAACAAGATACAGTTATAAATTGCACTGTCTTTACATTAACAACTGTTCTTCATCAAAAAACAACATAAGAGAGTGAAAAAGTAAGACAGATTGGGAGGAGATAACTGTACGAAACATATCTAATCAAAGTTTCACATCCAGAATATTTTATATAAAATTTATATGAATAAATAAAAACCAGATAACTTATTAAAAAAGCAAAATATATATAGGTGCTTCTCAAAAATAAACTTCAAAAAAAGAGTCAAATAAACAGGAGAGTATACTGGACTTCAGTGATCATCAAAGAAATGAAAATTACAACTAAACTAAGATATCATTTCCTAAACACAAATACTAGAATGAAAATATTAAGTATTGGTGAGAATGTGGAACAAGTGACCTGCCATATAATACTGGTATGAAGTTAAATTGATATAATCAGTTTGAAATACTATTTGGTAGAATCAGCTGAAGCCAAACATATGCATATAGTCTTAAACCAGAAATTCCACTCAATGTAACACTGGAACAAATGCATATATATGTTCATAAAGAGATTGTGAAAGGATATTTCTTTTAACACTCTAATGTGGAAACTTTCTAAATATCTCACAACACTGAAAATTGCATAGACATTTTGGTATAGTCATAAAGTGGAATACTACACAGCAATATTATATACTATGTGCTGGTTTATTTAACTTATGATTCATGTAACTTCATGACATCAGTTGTCAATAATCAGTTTCCAACCAGGAGATTCATAGAACAGAATTTTGCAGGGTCCTTGTTTTTGTGCTTAATTCTAAAAAGTATGCTGTCCCATTTTCACATTACAATCGTGAGAGGACATTCAGACTTGCTTTGCTAATTTTTCTTTACTACTGAAAAAAAAAATGATTTCCAAGAAACTTTAAATATCCAATTTATGCCTATTATTGTTGTAAAAGAGAAAGAAGATGAGAAATTTAAGAGATACAGCAAGATAGATAAATGCCACATGGATTCATGAGTTGAGATAACTGACAGCAAAATATGTATTGTTTGGTTAGCAAAATGAAAGAAAGGAATGTATTGCATACAGGAGACATACAAACTAGCATTCTGAAGCAGAAGACCCCACTGCCAGATGCTATTATTATACATGAAAGGCAGCAGTGGTGGATGCCAGGCACTTTTGTTATACGCCAGTTTCTGGAGTCCAGATGTCAGCAGGTACCCTGAGGGAAGGACAGGCTTCAGCTCACACAGCAGAACAGAATCAATCGCAGTTTTCCCAGTGATTTCTATATTCATCACATTCATTGACTGAAACTCACAAACATTATGCTCAGCACCATCAGGTGTTCTAGGAAGCCAATTATATAAAATTTAAAATAACAGTCACAATCAATCAATCTATAGGGTTGCAAGTGAAGATATAGTCAACCTGGGGTGTCGTTTCTGAGAAAAGGCAAGAGGCAGGTTTCTGGGGTACTGTTAATTTTCCACTTCTTGATTTAGACATTAGTTACAGAATTACATTCAATTTCTAAAAATTCATGAATGTGTACACTTAACATTTGAGCATACTTTCTATATGCATGTTAGACTTCAATTTAAACATTACTTAAAATTAACAAAAATCGAATTATTCTTCAAACAATCATAGCTTCATTCCAATATCAAAGCAGTGTATTGTGCAGTGCACAGAGTGAAAGGTTGGATGATAATAGAATTTTTTACACCAACTTGTGACAATAATGTTGAAGAACAGGTATCAGAAAAATAGATTAATTAGAAACTAAAATGGTTAACATAATGCAAACAGAGTCCATGAGAGACATCACATGTACAGAATAGACCTCCCAATATAAAAATAAATAATTTGAGACTGAATACAAGGGAGAAATGCACTACCCAGTATGTGGCTCCCATGTGAAATCTGCACTGTGCCAATTGTTTTTTCCCCAGATGGTGAAAAACGACCTAACAAAGTAATTACTTCATCGTCATAAATTTGTGAAGTCCCTTAAGGAAATCAAACAAATCATATAAATTCTGCCTGCTTTATTCATCTGAGGAGCCCTTGCTATTTCTTGTAAGGATAGCTCTTCTTCCACAGGTAGGTAGATTTCTTTGTTCTGCAAGTGTTCACAACTATGAGAAATCCATTTATTTGTGGAACTGTATGTATTGTAAGAATTAGATTTTTTACTGTGATGACCAAATGGCTAGATGGAAAGAAAAATGTCAATTGCAAGAAGTACAAACATTTAGTATTGAATATACTGTTACTTATGAAAGCTATTGAGTAATGAGGATAGAAGATAAGGGAAACAAAATATATTGAATGGTATGCTCCAGGATCCTGAACACACATGGATACACACACACACACACACACACACACACAGACACAATGATAATTAACATTTATGGAAGGATTGCATGTATTAAGCGCAGTGATATAAGTATTTTAAACTATATTTTGTGTAATTTGCAAAATAATCCTGTTAAAATGTACTTTTATTATTTACATTTCAAGAAGAAATAGAAATTCATAACTATTAAAGCCATGTTTTACATTACTCAGATCAGATGTGCTAAAGCTAGAATATGAATGGAAGAGGTTGATTCCACACTACTTGTTTTTACTAGTATACTAGAATCCCCATAATAGTATCTCCTCTGCACAAAACTTGAAAAAAACAGGTTATTTTCCTTATCTGTGTGGGTCTTGAATACCGTAGTATAGGTTTGAGGGTCAAATTAGTTAATATTTCTGAAGCATTTTAGTTAGAGTGTGGCATATTACACACATAATATACAAGTGTTGTTATTTTTATTTTAAATAAGGAAATTCATGATAATATTGAAACTAAAAAAAAGGAATTAGCCCAAGGAGCAGAACAGCATCTCAGAAATGTCTAACTACTCATGAATTGGTTCTGTGGTAAAGTTATTGGAGCTTTATTGAGACTCATTACAGAATGCACCACTATAGGTTACATGGTTATGCATGTGCCAAACCATATACGCTTGTGGATTTATGAAATGTGCACTTCACTGTATAAATTTTATCTCCGGAAGAATAGGGAAAATTAAACCATGCTAAAAAGTGAAGGAAGCCTGACAAATAAGAATGGAGGTGGCAACATCACTACTATAATCAGAGTTAAACCAGATTCAACTTCATGTTGTATAAATCACAAATTAAAACTTTGTTGCAGAAATTTGTATGCAAAGCATATTCTCCCAATAGGATCTCCTTAGTCAATATCAGTTGTATCAGTTTTTTCTTTGCTGCAAGTAACAGAAGTCAGCTCTGACTATGCTAAGTAAATAGGAACTGGTCTTCCGGAATACTGCAACTCCCTAATGAATTTGCAACTAAAAGACAAGGCATAGCAAGCAGAGAGCAACCCAGAGAGGTGTGCATGCTGAGTAGTGCAAACCACAGGGCCAGTGTACATTTCCAGGATCAGTTTTGTTTTTAAGCAACGACTGCAATGATTTTGATGCATAAATATTCTTCACGTTGAATCACTCACTCACTCAAGATAATCAGGGCCAAGCATTGGTTCCTGCCTCCTCCTTTCTGAAACAAGGCTTTCTCCTCTCAAATTTCATAGTGGGTACCAGAAAAAGGTGACCAAGAAGATAGAATTTCCAACATTTAGCTCCATGCAGTGGCACATTTCCTATAAAATAACGCTATTGTGCTGCTAATGGCTGGAGAATTTAAATTCTGCACAACCACCAAATGCAAGGGTTTAAACAAACTTCAAAATAAAAATTTAAAAAAATTTAAAAATCCCCCATACCCTACCTTGAACTTCCTATTCCAAAAGGTCTGGAGGGGAATGAAAGCTTCAAATTAGTACTGCTTGGATACCCATGATTATCAAACAGGGATGGATTTGGTCAACATTATTCAAAACAATATATCTGAAAATATATAAAACACACAAACAAATAAAGAATAGGCAGAATAGAAGAAGGGGGTAAGTGGATGAGGAATAAATTGAACAAAGAAAAACAAAGAGTGGAGACAGGGAGGTGTAAAATAAAACAGAAAAGTTAGAGGGCTATGTATGATGAAATGCAGAGAGCTGTTTGAAAGACCACAGTTCTTCCAATGTCTGATTGAGTCTGGATTTAACAAGAATGAGGTTCAAAAGAATCAAATGAGTAAAAATACTAAGAAGAGAAAGAAGGAATTTGGTAGGAAGATAGTTACGATAAAAGTAATATTTATTTCTTATATTATACCAAAATCCAAAATAAATACAAAGTTCTCATCTCCCATCCAAGGAAATTATGAGAAGAAACTTCTCCACAGTGACTGAATTTATTCTCCTTGGACTCACCAATCGCTTGGAATTGTAGATCCTCTTCTTCGTGTTGTTCCTGGCAGTTTACATGGTCACAGTGGCAGGGAATCTCGGGATGATTGTCCTCATCCAGGTCAGTGCCTGGCTCCACACTCTCATGTACTTTTTCCTGAGCCACTTATCCTTTGTGGATCTGTGCTTCTCTTCCAGTGTGACTCCAAAGATGCTGGAGATTTTCTTATCAGACAAGAAATCCATTTCCTGTGCTGCTTGTCTGGTGAAGTGTTACCGTTTTATTGCCTTGGTCTAAGTCGAGATCTGTGTCCTGGCTGTAATGACCTTTGATAGATGCATGGCCATCTGCAAACCTCTCCTTTATGGCAGCAAGATGTTCAAGAGGGTCTGCACATACCTTATCGTGGCGCCGTATGTGTATGGAGCCCTCACCGGCTGATGGAGATTATGTGGACCTACAACCTAGCCTTCTGTGGCCCCAATGAAATAAACCGCTTCTACTGTGCTGACCCTCTGTTGATTCTGCTCGCTTGTTCTGACACTTACAACAAAAAAACATCAATGTTTGCTGTGGCTGGATACAACCTTTTCTTTTCCCTCCTCATCATCCTTATTTCCTACCTTTATATTTTTCCTGCTATCCTGAGAATCAGCTTGTCAGGGAGAAGGCTCAAAGCTTTCTCTACCTGTGGCTCCCACCTGACAGCTGTCACCATACTCTATACAACCCTTTTCTTCATGAATCTCAGAACCCCCTCAAAGGAATCTGTGGAACAGGGAAAAATGGTTGCCATGTTTTAAACCACAGTTATCCCCATGTTGAACCCTATGATTTATAGTCTTAGAAATAAGGATGTGAAAGAGGCATTAACCAAAGAGCTGTTCAAGAAAAAAAAAAAGCTTTTTTAAAAAACTCTCTCTTTTTCATACAAAATCTTTTTCTAGACTCTTCCTTAATATTCAGGAAAGACTTGATGGTGAAATGTGAAATAAGATGCACCAGGGAATCGATGTGTCTTTTTTACAGAACTTAAATATATAAATATTCTAAGTATGTAAAACAAAATTTTGATCACAAATGTTTTCATATCATAGTAATCATTTATGTTGTTGATTAAATATTTTTATTCCTTTGCCTTTTCAGGCCACACTAGATAACTTCTGGCTTCCTTCATGTTATCTGGGGGCATGTGCTTTCTTCTGGAAAATGAGTTGGATTTGAGTTTGCATGCTTTGTTTCTCAGTTGAGCATTTGTGATCAGAATATCATCAGGTGGTCTTTTAAAAAATTATTTTCATGGTGAACAGCAAGTCTTAAGATAGTGGCTACTCAGCCAGCATAGTTTCTTGAGTGAGGAGAGATGGATCAGAGCCTTCAAAAACCTCATATCAAACATGTAGCATGGGTGAAAAATATGCCTTTGTTTATAGAAACTACTACAATATATCAAGTTTGGCAATCATGAGAAGAGTCAGAATGTATTAGGGGAGACTTGCTTCTTTCCTGCCACATCATGGTTCACCCACAAATTTATAAAAATATCATTGCAAGTGTTACTTTAATTATATGTACATGCCTCCGTTTCTTCCACTATTCTAGGAACTTCTTGAAAGAAGAAGCCATACCCTTTTATCTGTTTATCTTTACCAAAATAGCATAGTGTATGATAGAGAAATGATGCTAAACTCACATTGGTATGAATTTGTCAACTTGTTTCTCTTTGTATCACACTATACAAGTGTTGTTATCTTTTCTAAATAAAGAACATTATGAATAATATTGAAACTAAAAATTAGCCATAGCCAATTACACATTTTTTCTCTGAAACTCCTTTCTTTCATCTTAACATATAATCAAACCAGAACAATAAATGATCACTTTGCTTTAGTAAAATCATGTTCAAACTTTTTATCAAATTCTACAGGTCATAAATGGTCTGTTGCAATCTCAATGAGCTGAGTCGTTTCTC
>JAQZBX010096696.1:0-11770 GCA_029593785.1 Cabassous unicinctus
ATAAAATTGACAAACCCCTCGCTAGACTAACAAAGAAAAAAAGAGAGAAGATGCAAATAAATACAATCAGAAATGAAAGGGGGGAAGTTACAAATGACCTCACAGAAATAAAAAGAATCATAAGAGGATATTATGAGAAACTATATGCCAACAAACTAGACAACCTAGATGAAATGGACAAATTTCTAGAAACGCACAATCAACCTACACTGACGCTACAAGAAATACAAGAACTTAACAAACCAATCACAATTAAGGAGATTGAATCCGTCATCAAAAATCTCCCAGCAAAGAGAAGTCCAGGACCAGATGGCTTCACAGGTGAATTCTACCTAGCATTTTGAAAAGAATTAACACCAATCCTGTTTAAACTCTTCCAAAAAATTGAAGAGAAGGGAAAGAATAAACTTTTGGAGAAAAAAAAAAAGAGCAGGGTTTGACTGGCCCCCACCGTTTCTCAGACCCCCTCTCCTGCCACTCTCCCAGCTCACTGTGCTCAGCCACACTGGCCTTCACTCCCACCTCAGAGCCTCTGTACCGACTATTCCCTCAGCCTGCAATACTTTTCCCTCAGATAGCTGCATGGCTCACCCCCTCACCTCCCAGTCTCTGCTCAGATGCCATCTCTCAGTGAGGCAGCAACCCCACCCCCATACTCCTGATGGCCTTTCCCTGCTTTATTTTTCTTCTCAGAACCTCATCACCATCCAACACCCTCTTCTTTCTCTTGTTCATTGCTGGTTTCCCCCACTAGAAGTAAGCTTCACTAGAGTAGGAAGTTTTGTCTGGTTTCCATCCCATTCTCAGCAACGGACCAGTACCTGCTGCTCAATTTATAACAAACGATTAGTGCCTTAATTAAAATGAGAAGTCATTGTTGATGAAATGAGGTGACACCGGAGAAGGTCTGCCCAGCTGTAATGGTTTTTACGTGACCATTCTGGATCTTGGTGCCCTGGGAGTCCTCTGTGGGTGTCCAGCATAGCTCTGCATGCAGAACCAGTTTGGGCACCTGGTGATGAGGATGGTCCTGATTTGGATCCTGGGTGGCCTTTCAACCCAGTGTGAGGAGACAGATCTGGTGATGGGGTAGGCATACCAGGTTGCTAGGAGGAAAACTTCTGGATCTTATTTTCTCTGAGATACTTTTTAATGAGCAGTCAAAGCCTTGGCAGCCTGTGTCTTAACAAGTCACTTAGTAGGGGTGCGCTCTGCCTTCCCCAGCCATGCCAGATGCAAGGTCCAGCCCAGTATGGCCTCTCCAGCTCAGCTGCTCAGCCTCAGCCTCCAGCCCTCTGCTTCAGCCTCTGGGGGTTTTGCTGGCTCCTTTAGGGCTCCGGGCACTTGCCTGTCCTGTGTCCCTTCAGTCCACGTAGGTTCCTGGGTGGTCCTGGATCAGAGCTGGTTGAGAGCATAGGCTCGGGCTGTGCTGAGGACAGCTTCTAGGTCAGCAGTGCTTCCAGTGCCCTGGGCCACAACTCGAGAGCCCCAGGCCTTGCCCCCCATATGGCTGCACACAGCCAGTGCCCAGGCCTCTGCTGTGAAGGTGGGTGTGGCACCCTAGGGACAGAAACAGAAGGGAAAGCCATGCAGAACAGCCCTTCCTGCCACCAGCCACTCCACCTGTGAGAGTGGGGTCACAGGAGATTAGCACCACCACCCCCCAGCCTGAGGGGACAGAAGGGGTGGGCTGGGAATGTGTGTGGAGGTTGATGACCATCTGCTGCTCCTCTGCAAGGGATGTGAAGCCTGGGTAGTAGGGGGCGTGAGGTAGGCTGGTAATTAGGGAATCTCATGCTGATTATACTCTGGTGAGATTCTTGAGGAGGTGCCTTCTCTTGGGTGAGGGAGGGTGGTTTTTAGGGACAGGGAGATTGCTCTCTGCCTGTCCTGGGGTGTCCTCATAGATCACCTCCACCCGGCCTTGGCTCCCTTGTCAGGGAGGAATAAAATGGGTGGCGTCATAGAGCTGGATCAGGAGCTGGGTGGGGATGGGGGCTGCTCTCTGCTTCCCTCACCTGGGCCACCTGGCAGGCACACAGCACTTTCCCCAGGGGCTGTGGGCTGAGCAGCAGCACAGAGGTGCTGGAGGCCTGCTCACACAGCTGCCGCACCACCTTCACCAGCACCTGGGCAAGGGAGGACAGAGGGTGAGCCCACAGCTGCCCAGCCTCCCAGAGACCTTCCAGTCATGACGTTCCCCTCCCCAGACCCTTGGGCAGCCCTCCAGCCTCCTCCCCCAACACTCACTGAGAGGGACTCCGTGGAGACTGTGTCCACAATCAGAGGCCCCTTCGTGTGCCGCTCCAGCAGCTCCTGGGCTTTCTTTGCAGCCTATGAGGCAGGAAGGAAAGCAAGGGATGAGGCTGGGAAACAGGTTTTCACGTGCCCACCACTTCTAGACTGGGCCCCAGCCTAGCAATCCCGTTCCTTCCTCTTCCCTGGCCCCCAACAAAAGTCTTCAGCTTTGAGCAGTGGCAGGGGCTCTGCCTGCAATGGCCTCCTCTTTTTGGGTCCCACCTGTGTCATTCCCCCTCTCCCCCACCTCTTCCTTTTCATCATAGCTCCAGCCCCCTACAAATAGATCGTTGAAAGTGAAAGGACTGAAAGGATGAATACTGGAGCCCAGCTGGGCCAGGAGGAGGTGGGAGGAAGGGGGCCACACAGTCAAGGAGCCATCAGGCAGGAATGGTGTTAATCACACCAGTGGAGGCTTCCTGAAGGGAGAGTATGGACCAGACTTGGAAGATGGGGGAGAGACACAGTTTGGCAAAGAGAGAAGTAGGGGAACAGTTGGGAGGAGGAGGAAGGCTGCCACCCACCCACGCCCCTGGCTCCCAGCACAGCCCCAGCCCTCTGGGCTTCTCAGTGTGCATGTGGGAGTGTCTCTGACCCTTGCTTGGGGATACCTGGCATCTGACACCCATGATTTGGCCAAACCGCCTCTTACCTGCCCCTTCTCCAGCTTACGGATGGCAGTATTAGCACGCCGCTGCAGCAACTTCAGTGTTGCCTGAAGCTCCCGCCGCTGCCACTGGGGCATCATGGCATTGTCCACAGCCTATGACCAGAAGCAATCCATCACCCCTGCCCTGTGCTAAGCCACAGTTTCTGAGGCTGGGACCAGCCAGGACCAGGGAAGGAACCACACCCACCACATCCTACCCTCAGGCAAGCCAGACTCCAACCAAACTCAAAGGGTCCAGGGAGGCATGGGGAAGGGAATAGGACCCATGAAGGGGAGTTGCTCCATGGTGGGGGGGGTGTGTGTGGGGCCCTCACATCACTGAGTTGTCCCATGTTCTTGGATAAGCGCTGTGCCTCCACCACATCCTGGCTGCCCTGACTCAGCCGCTCTGCAGCTGCCTCCACCTCCTGGGCCAGTCTCTGGCCCACCTCTCGGGCCTGCAGGGACAGAACAGGATGGTCAGAGCTGCCCGGCTTACACTCAGCTCCCCAGTCTCTCAACCCATTGCTGGTCAGGGACAAATTAGATTTAGCCAACTGGGACCAATCAAGTCATTGGCACCAAATAATCCTAACAGATGCCAGCTACAAACAGCTGGCATGCCATATCCCAGCACACGTTTTGACAGTGGCTCTGCCACTGGGCACCCCTGAGCCTGCAAGTGTCTGCTGCGTGCACATGAGTTGTCACTTGCCCCCCACCCATACCCAACAGACTTCCGGGCCCTGCTCATTGGCCAACCTGTTGGGCCTGCTCCCCAGTGACAGCCAGCAAGCGGGTGGTGCCCTTGGCTAGGTGGCGCTCACCAGTGATAACCAGGTCCCCCACGGCCCCCGTGTGAAGCAGGTGCCTGTGGGCAGAAGGAGGGAAGAGGAAGTCGGGAAATGCTGGAAGAGAGGGGAGCAACTTGAGCCCCAAACCAGAGGCTAGTGGCTCCAAAGACCAAGGATGGGTGAAGCCCCAGGGCCCCAGGTGAGAGCAAGTGGAAAGGAGTGACTCACGTCCCACAGCACAGCTCCACGGAGGTCTGCAGTGCGGCCTTGGAGGCTGGGTCCAGTGCATGGGCCACGGGCACCCCCACCGATACCACCCGCACCGGGTCTGGGTAGACCTGAGGGTGAGAGGGGACAGTCCTGGCAACTGGCCTTAGCGGGGCAGGCAAGCTCCTCCAAGGGGACTCCCCCAACTCACCTCATCCAGGGAGCGCAGGCCAGGGACGAGGGCAGTGAGAGCCAGGGCCACCTCCTCCATGTACACGGGTTCATCTTGTCTCACGGCCTCCTGCACAGTGCCCTCCACTGCCTGGAGTTGCTGTGAGGTCAATGGGAGCTGGTGGGAGAGGTGGGGAGAAATGGACAGACCGACAGGCAGTCAGCCCCATGCTGGTAAGTGATACAGTAAGCAGCAGCCAACATTCACTGATCTAGCCCCTGGTTCTAGAACAGCAGCTGCCATATAACAGGTGCTCTATAAACATTTGTGGAGCAATGTTTCCTTCAAAAGCCACCTGGGAATTGGGCCCACTGGAAGCTCCAGGCCTTTCGCTAGGCACCAAAAGATGAGGAAGAAACAGAAGATGGAAGCTCTGTTCTCAGGGAGCTCACAACAGGGGGAGCCTCATGGAAGAGAAGTACAGGCTGGAGGAGGTGCAGGAGAAGGAGTAATCAGGTGGGATGGGGATGAATCAGCAAGTGCTTCCTGGAGGAAGGGCTTGAGCCAGATGTGCAAGGAGGGGAGGGAGACAGGGTGGCAGAGACGAGAGAACCATCCAGTTTGAACAAGAACAGCACGAGTGACAGCAGGAATAAAGCTGGGTGGCTAGGGATGAAAGGAGGGCTCTGCTGGAGGGCCCTCAGGATCTTAAGTGTGAGAGCTGGGAGAGGCCCCAGGCACGGTCTAGCCTGATGCACAGCTGGTGCAGGAGCTTGAGGGGAAGGGGCCTGCCCTGGGTCACACGGTGACGGAGCAGCAGCATCAGGCCCAGAGCCCAGGCCTTCAGATTGTTGCTCACACTTGTTACCTTACATGAAGCCTGCCTTCCCGTATCCTGCTCACCTGGGTGGCCACGTCAAAGGACAGCTGCTCGGGGTTGAGATGGGAGCCTCGCTGCTCAGTGCCAGGGCCTAGTGTCTGCCGCAGTGCCCAGCTCAGCAGGTGGGTGGCCGTGTGTTTCTCCATGCAGCCAAGACGCCAGGCCTGAAATACTTTTGTCACCCAGGGTTCTGGGTGAGGGCAGTGGGAGGGGAGAGAAGGGGCTGCAGAATATCAAGAACAGTCCCTTACCTTATCCACATGCAGCTGCACCTGGTCCCCCACCTGCAGGCACTCAGGGGCCACTGCCTCATGCAGGACGAAGCCTCCATAGACCTGGGCCTGGGCCACTGGAAACAGTACATCCTGGGGAAGGGCAGGGGCTAAGGCACTCAAGTGGCCGCAGGTAGCCTTTCCCTCCCATTGGCTGCTGTCAGACTCAGGCCTCTCTTCTGCAGTTACCCTCTCTGTACATGTTCGGGGCTCACCTGCTGCCCCGCCCGCACCAGGTAGCCGCGGTCCGAAGCCTGACCGCCCTGTTTGGCGTAGAAGTTGGTCTTGTCCAAGAGTAGACCACAGCGCTGGCCTCCCCCAACGGAGGCCACGGCTATGCCGTCCTCTGTGTATAGCTGTAGCACCTGAGCCTCACAGGCTCCGAACTCTGCCAGGGTGCGGAATGGTTATCAGTGCTAGGGAGGGGGTGGGGAGTGGGGTATGGGCCTGTGCCATATTTGAGGCCAACAGGTCTGGGGCTGAGGGTCTTCCAGCTGGGGGCCTCAGTGACCCCTGGTGGCTATGCTGGGGGAATGCATGGGGGCTGGGAGCACACATCCTCCGATATCCCTCCCAGGCATGATTCAGCAAGCCCGTGGCCACCCACCTCTGCCCCAACTCTCACCATAATCCCCATTTGGTTGCAAGGAATAATTGTACTTGGGACTGTCATCGGTCAGGGGCACCCCTTGGCGCTGCAGCTCCCCCAGGGCACGGACATCGAGCTGCAATCCCTGCTTCCGAACTGGCTCAGCCTGCTGTGCCCGGTGCTGCAGAACAGGTGTGTGGGTAAGGAAGGGGTACACGGAGATACAAGCCCTCAAGGGGACCTGAACCTCTGCAGAGTCCTGTCCCTGCCACACAGCTGTGGGCGCTGCAGCCCTCTCTGGAAGGCTTGGCTGCCTGCTGGAGACCCTGGCTGGCTGGTGAACCATCATCTTGCAAGCTCCTCAGGATGGGGCCTCCCTTGAAGCCTCTTCCCTTCTCACCTCTGCTTAGCCCACTGCCAGGGGACTGTGGACAGGGCCTGAGGTCCTGGAAAGCCTGTCCGGTCACTCTGCTTCTAGTTTCCCCTCAGCAGCTGAAGCTCCTCCCCCAGGAGCCCAGGGCTGGGGAGGGGGCTGACATGTCCCCGAGAACCCTTGGTGGGGATCCCCCAGCCTGTACCTGGGCCTCCTCCTGGGCTAGACGCTCCAGCCCAGCTGAGTCCAGCCGCACACCTTTCTCCTCCAGCATTAGTTCTACCAGATCCAAGGGGAGCCCCAGGTTCCCAGACAGCGACAAGGACCAGGCCACTTCAGCTTTCAGGAAGGAAGGGCAAGAAGCGTTGGAGAGGGGAGTGGGGCAGAGGGAGGGGGAAGAGGAGAGAGGGAGAAGTAAGGGTCAGGGCATTTCTAGCCACACAGAAGCCATCAGGTTCCAAGCATAAGGGCCCCCTCCCCACGCTGTGCAGGCCCAGAAGAGGGGTCATCTTTAGGCTTCATGCTCCATGGCCAGAGCTGGAGGTAGCTCCAGGTACTCTCTGGGCACAACTCATTTCCAAAGAGGAGGGAAGCTCCATCTAGGCAAAAGCAGGCCTTGGGAAGCAGGTGGCAGAGGCAGGACTAGTTGGGCCGTGTGGGAGTGGGTGAGCAGCAGGGCAGCATCCCTGCCGCAGGCAAGTCTAGGTGTTGGAGGAAGAGTAAAGGGGACAGAGTGGGGGTGGGGGCCGTGTGAGCCACAGGGCTGGCCCAGAGCTCCCTGCACACAGAAGCAGCCTCTGCCCACCTTGGCTTATGTGAGCCCCTCCCGCCTTCGCCAGGCGCCCCACTCACCTGGGAACACATCGGAAGGCCCCAGGCTCTTCAGGGTCCGATCAATGACCCGCCGACCCCGCTGCAGGGAGGCCAGGAAGGCGTCCTCATCTTCTGACACCAGGTTGGCTATCTGGACCGAGGGCAGGGCAGGAGTGGAGCTGGGCCCTCCTTGGAGGGAGAGTCTCTCTCTACAACTCTCTCATCAGCCCCCTCCCTTTGAAATCAGAATCCAGTACCTGGGCTGGGTTCTTCTGCAGTTCCGGATAAGCGTCTCCCTGGGGGAGGCAGAGAGGGCTGAGGAGGTATGAAAAGCCACCAGCCCACTGTCTACCTGCCCATCCTGGGTCTCCACGAGACGCGCAGAAGGCCTAGGGCAGGGGCCCAAATGGGGAATCTGCTTCCCTGTGGGAAGGGCATCCAGGCAGAAGGGGGCCCCAGGGTTAGAGATTTAGCAGCCTGGACAAGAGGACCTCCTGCAGGCTCCCTGCTTCTTGTAAACAATCCCAGCTTCTCTGCCGGCTGAAGGGACATTTAGGGTGGGGACGCTGGATGCCCAGGCCAGAGGCTCTGTCTGGGCTGAGCAGTTGCTTTCCTGATTGCCCAGGGAGGTCTAAGGGAGGAAGGAAGCTCTGCCCTTACCAGTGTCTCCACCACCACAGACACCAGGCTGCCTAGGAAGCCAGGTGGTGCCCTTAAGACCTCTGCAGAGAACCGCACGGCGCGACGGAGGATCTGACGAAGAACCAGCCTAGAGGGGTTCAAAGCCCAGATATGAACCCCACAGCCCCGCAGTGAGCAGTATGGGGGATGGGGAGGACAAGGTCCAGTGTGTGCTCCTGCCCTAAAGCCTTTTCCCTCCCCGCCACCCCTCCTGCTATCTCACCCCACTTCTCCATTTCCTTCCCTCCTCTCCCCTGCAACCCTCAACAGCTCCTGGCCCTCTCTGTAGCCTTCCAGACTCACGGGGCGCCTGACATCCCAGGGTAGACGCCATCAGCAATGCAGACACTGAGCGTGCGGATGTGGTCAGCCACCACGCGGTATGCTGTGTCTGTGTGCCCCTTGTCTGCCGCCCCTACCCGGCCCAGGTAAGGAGGTGCCCCCGAGCCCTGGAACGCAGAAGAGAAGGAGACATGGCTGCTAGCCTGGCCTGAGCTGGCCCAGGAAGATGTTCTTCATCACATCTGAAGCATCTGCCTCACCCCAGAAGCCAGCCACATCTAGAATGGCCTTGCAGGGCAGATCTCAGGCCTGAGAAGCCTCAGAGATGAATGGGAGTCACTCCCTGTCCTCGCGGGGCTCCCATTCAGCATGAACAATGATCATAGCTGTGATCGTTTCCTGAGCTTCTGCTATCAGAACTGAACAGGCTTTTGAAAAACATGATGTCTAAACCTCAAAAAAGCCCATTCAGGGAAGTATTATTATCCTTGCTTTAGAGAAGAGGAGACTGAGACTCAGAGGAGCTAAATGGCATGAGGACACACAGCTCATCAGGAGTGGAGCTGAGATGTGAAACTGGCCTGTCTGACTCCTGGTGATCCCCACTACCTGCTCCTGCAGCCTTCATGGGGAGCAGGGAAGGAGGGTATAAGCCGGGGACACATGCAAATGCTCCAAAGAAGAGGGCTCGCTTCATCCTTCTCCAAACCTGTCTCTTCCCCACATTTTCCCATCTTGGTAAACAGCCCTGTCGTTCATTCACCCAGTTGCTCAAGTCAAGAATGTGGGAGCCATACTTCTCTTTTCCCTTCCCCTCTAATCCATCAGTGGATCCTTTCTTTTCTACCTCTGTGAGATCTGTCAAATCAATTTGCCTTTTTCCACTTCCATTGCTACCAGCCTAAGTCATGCCCTATTGTAGCCTCCCAATTGGTCTCTCAGCTTCCACCCTTGTCTCTCTTCAGCCCATCTCCACACTGCACAGGAGTGGCCTTTTGAAAGTGTAAATGAGACCATATTCCCTTCCCACCCCACTTACAATAAAAGCCACACACTGGATTTCAAAGCCTCATAAGATTTGATTTCCTGCCTTCCTCTGTGGTAGATTTGCAAAAATGGCCCAATTCTTTCCTTTCTTGTATACATGGCCCTTTGCAATGTGACTTTGCAGTTGGTCCCATCAAGTCAAAATACTCTGAATTCTCCCTTGAATCTGGGCTCGCCGTATAACTTGCTTTGGCTAGTAGAATGTGGTGGAAGCAATAGTGTGCCAGTTCTGAGCCCAGACCTCAAGAGGCCTCATGCATTTCTGCTCTCCTTCTAGGAACCCTGCCGGGCTGTGATGTGAACAAGCCCAGGCTAGCCTGCTGGATGATGACAGACACATGGCCCAATCACTCCCACTGACACAACTGAGAATGAGCCAACTCCCAGCAGCAGTGCTGCCTCATTGACTAGCAGCTGACCACACAGATGTATGAGTGAATTCATACAAGACCTAAAGAGTCACCCAGCTAAGCCCAGCCTAAACTGCTAATCCACAGACTCATGAGCTAAATAAATGGTGATTGTTTTAAGCTATTAAGTGTTGGGATGGTTTATTATGCAGCAAAAGCTAATTGACATACTCTCCAACTTTATCCCATGTGATTCTGCCTCACGTTCTACTTTAGCTGGTGACCTTCTTTTTGTTCCTGGCACATGTCAAGCTTTTTCCTGCCTCAGGGTTTTAATAACTGCTGTCACGCCTGCTTAGAATGATCTTCTTGTGATTGGTTCCTTTTTCTAATTCAGGTTTCAGCTCAAAGGCCATCTCCTCAGCAAGCCTTTCCCAAACACCTTGTCAAGGATTCCTCTATTGTCCTTCTTCCTCATTGTTACTATCACATCACCCATGTTTACTGCCTGTTTACAACCTGTAAGCTATTATCTTGCTCTTTAATACATTTATTTGTGGTCTGCCTCTCACATTAGAATGTAGTCTCTTTTCTGCATATGAGGGAGGGAGGGAGGGAGGGAGGGAGGAAGGAATGAATTAGGAGCAACATTGAGTAATAAATCCTAGCTTCATGCTTGACACCCAGGGTCCTTGGCTGCTTACTGTCCCGGTATGTTGGGAATACTCTGAATTCTCAACAAAGATGACAAGCAATGGGGGTGAGGGCTGGTGGCAAGCAGGTCAGAAGGGCTTCTGGAAGGGAAGAGGCAGGCTCACCTGATGTATGGCATCAAGCAGTGGGGAAAAGAGATCGGTGTCGTAGGTGGAGCGTCTGTCTTGCAGCACAGCCACCAGCCTTTCCAAGCCCATTCCTGTATCCACATGCTGCTGGGGTAGGGCCTGCAGGCTTCCATCTGCCTCTCTAGAGAGGAGAGGTATGAAAGGTGACCCACGATTACAGGTGTGAGGCACCCAAGTGGAGTAGAGGAATGAGGAGGGGCCCAAGGGGGGCGTTGATAGTGGGAAGAATCAGATGGGCAGTATCATTCCTTCCCTGTCGCAGATGGCAGGTGACAATGGCCTTGGGTCCTGTCCTTTCCCATAAAGGGCTATCCCCACCCTCACCCCTATTTGGGCCCTTCCCTGGACCCTAGACATCCCCTTCTAGGACAGAAATCTTTGCCCTTAGAAAAAGACATAGCAAGGCTGGAAGAAAATCTCAGAGATCATTTAGTTCAACTCCATCATATCAATACTGATCACAGATCACAGGTCAGAGAGCAGCTGTGACTAGTTTAAATTGTCAAGGGCAAAGACTAGGATTGAATCAGCTAGTATCTATAAAGTATTTAGAAATGTGCCTGGCTCACAGTAAGTATTATTTAAGTGCTTTTATAAGAAATGAAACCGTCTCCTGACTGCCTCCTTTTTCACTTTCCAGACAAAGGTCTCTCCTGCTTCAGTACTCCATTACCTGTTGTATTGTATGAAGACCAGATTCCAAAGCTCCACCAGCTGGGGGTTTCCCACCCCACCAGCCATGTCATAGTGGATCTCGGAACAGGGCCCACAAGGGCCTGCATCCCCCATCTCCCAGAAGTTCTCCTGTGGCCCAAAAGAAAGTATGCGGCTGGCGGGCACTCTGCGGAGAAAACAGGAAGTAGTGGGGATTCTCTCTGCCATGAGAACTCCTCCTGCCAAGTTCTGGCTCAGCAAGAAGAGGAACAGGGCTGGCCCCACAGTATCCTGGGATATGCTGAGACTCTGAGGACCTCAGAGCAGTGTCTATTTCCCAGCCCTTCTGTCCTCCAAGAGTAGACAAAAGGAGGAGGTGGACTTACCCCAAGCTGAGCCAGATGTCTCTGCTCTCCAGGTCTGGGGCCAGCCCTGCCTTGGAGTCACCACCAAAGTAGGAGACCCAGAGCCTGTCCCGAGGGATTCCATAGACCTGGGTCAGCAATTCCCAGGCCATGCTGCAAGCCTCTTCCTGGGGTGGGGAGAGGAGGGCAGGTGAAAGGAAGGCCCCACTCAAGTGCCAGTCAAGCCCCATGAGATCAGCCCCCTGCTTAAACCAGACCCATTTCCACTGCCCACCTTGTTTGCACAACAAGCCAGGACCATTTCTGCCTCTTTTTTTCGTGCCCCCAAATCTTCTCCCACTCTTCCAAATCCTGCCTCGTTTTGGGCCTCAGAACAAGTCCCACCTTCTTCATGAAATCCTCTACCCATGCTCTCCTGGGGTGATCTCTAATGCCTGCATTTTAGCATTACCATTAGACCACTTATTCATATAACAGTTACTAACCATCTATTAGGCAGGAG
>JAQZBX010096697.1:0-11775 GCA_029593785.1 Cabassous unicinctus
CCTTGCAATTAAATTAACTTATGACCAGAAATTCCAAAAACCAATCAATGTACAACTCTAGGAATATATCTCTTCTATCCATTTTTGAAACCACAGATCCTAGAACTTTTCTTGAGGTGGGAAGAAAGGAGTGGCTGCTAACGGTGCCATACTGCAACCTCCTAGAAAGTGTTAGGAAGAATGAGGACCAGTAACAGTACATCTTGAAGGCCAGTAATTTCTTACATTCTCGCTATGTACCAGAATCCCACTATGTGGGAGTAGGGGTTGATCCCATGTCAGTTCAGTTGCACTGGGTGGAAACTCTCTATATACTATGCTTGGCCTGGGAGTCATGAATTATCTATTTGCTCTTGAGATAATAACATTGAGAAGATAATTCCATAGCAACTAAGAAGACAGAGAAAGGCCTCAAGTTCAATATACTCATGGACAAATACCAAGAGAAATTCTGCTTGGGCTTTGGAAGCAGACAGACATTGGCCTCTTACCTTTCTAAATCTTAGAAATTGTGGTTTCTTCATTTGTAATACTGAAAGAATAAAAATAGCACTAACCTTATTGGGGGTTAGGAACATTCAATATGAGACCAAATTTGTAATGCATGTCCACAATCTTTTACCTGACTTAGGGTAAAAACGAATTCAGAAAATTTTCGAATTTGACATCTTATGCAATACCTCAACAGGCTCTGAGACACATCCCAATAATCAATATCAATTACATTCATTCTTTTTCTTCTTGCTGCCAAAACATTAAGTGATATTAATAAAGACAATAGATCAACTCACATAAATTTAAAGTGGGTTTTGCTGCCAAATGAGTTTGCCGCAGACTTACAAACAAAATGTAACAAAACAAAACAACCCCTTTTAGTTTTCCAGAGCTTTTTTAGTTTCATGGTTGAAGATCAGGGATTGTGGATCAAAGATAACAGCATCAACAAAAGGAGCAGCAGCAGCAGCAGCCACCCACACTGCCGGAGTCCTTATGCTGTGCTAGAACTGGGAGTGCTGAACCTGGTTCACAGCTGCCCAGGGGACATGTGGTTCCTGGACTCACTCCTCCCCAGCCTCAGGGATGGTGTATAGTCCAGTCCTCCTGTGGGAATAGTTTATTTCTATTGAAATGGCAACTATGCCGAAACAATGGGTTTAGACACTGAAAGCTGCTACAGTTGCCACTACTCTAGCTCAAGTGAGTCATACCCTTCTGCCGGAAGCCCAGTGCCCACCCCTTCAAACAGATCTCTCCACTAAATCTCTCTCTCTCTCTCTCTTTTTTTTTTTTTTAGCAGTTAGCACCCAAAGTCAAGCCTGTCTCCACTGCCCCATGGTCTTCAATTATACCAGCATTCCCATAAAGCTAGATTAAACTCTTGTCCCAGATCCAGCTCTCTACTTCTTTGAAACCTTCCAAACACCTTCCAAAAACCTTGTCAATATCCAAATACCCTCTGCCCCTTCTCTTGTATTGTAGCTATCTGGCTAAACCCCAACCCTAGATTAACTGCTGTATCTGCTTTCTCTTCATCTGCAATAGAGAAGCTCAATGCTTCTGGAGAAAGGTAATTCATAAGAAGACACATATCTCTATCAGGCCTTTGTAGGAAAATTATAGAAAACCCAACTCAAACTATTTTAAATGAAAAAGGGAATTTATTGAGTGATGTAACTAAAAATCTAGAAGTAGGGCTGACTTCAAGAAATGTGTGATTTAAAGGCTTAAATGATGTCACCAAGGACCTGTTTTCTTCATCCTATCTTGCCCCTGACTTTCTGAGTGGCACCTCCATCCTTGGCTTTACACAGTGACTTCCGACCTCTCCAGCTGCTTCCCATTATCATGACAGCCATAGCAGTGCCCAGCCTCATACTCTCACCTCTCTTTCCCCAAAGCACCTGTGAATGTCTCCTTGCATCTCACTGGCTCTGAATGGTTTACACCTTCATTTCTGAGCCAATCACCATGGCCTGCAGATGAGATATGTTGATGGGCTTAAGAAAATCCTGGTCCTATCCTGGAGCCAAAGATATAAAATGGATGAACACCTCAAAGGGAAATTGGAGTGTATGTCCTATCTCCTATCTAAGGTCAATCCCGCCACATGTGTTTTAGATCCTACCCTGTTCCTGTTTCTTCTTCACCTGCCTGTCACACATCCAGGATCCAATCCATAATAATAGGGCCCAACAGCTATCAGATTTATCCCCTGAATTTCTCCTGTACCCATGCACTTTTCAGCACATCCTCTGCTACCACTCTAGTCCGAGCTATCCCACATCAATTCTGGCCTTCGTTTGGTCTCATCACCACAGTGTCGACAAAGCTCTTTAAAAATTTAGATCTGCACATATTACCTCCATTTTTGAGAGGTCCTCAATGAATTTCCATTGTTCTTATGATAAAGGAGAAATACTTGTAGAGCTTATAAGAGCCTGCCTGGTCTACAATTTATTTGCCTTTATAACCTGATTTTACACCATTCATATTCGCTTCCATTCATACTGTTTTCCCTCCTTTGCTTGCAGATCTTGGTCAAAGTTTCAACTTGCAGATCTTGTTCAAAGTTTCTTCCTCAGGGAATCTTCCAAAGATCTCTAATCTTAGGAAGGTTTATCTGCTATAGGAAATTTCAGACAGTGTGCCTTTCTTTTAGAGTCCTCAACATAGCTCATAATTATTGAGTTGTTAGCATGATCTTTGGTCATCTGTTTTCCCCACTAATCTTTTAGCTCCATGAGAACAAATTAAGGTCCATGTCAGATTTTTGTTTGTTTTTTTACATTATTGTATTCCCAGCAACTAGCAGAGGGTCCAGCATATACTGACTGCATGAATGAATGAATGATAATCCATATAAAGAGGTTAACACAGTACCTGGGAAATACTAAGCACTCCAAAATGGTAGGTATTTTTATATGTTGTTGTATTGTTACTTTGTTGTTGTTGTTGTTATAATTCTTTACTACTAGAAATGCATTTTTCACATAATATCCTTTACCTTCATGCTACAATTCAGGGGCATCTCCTACAATCTTTGAACACTAAAGCAACGGGTAATGCACAACTCTGAATTTGCTAATAGCAGATCAACTTATTGGATGTTAAGTAGCTAGAGATGAGCAAATTATTAAAGAAGAAAATTGTTTTCCTCTTCCATGTCAACAAGACTAATACCAACTAGATTGCTTAATATCACTCCATATAAGCATATATATCTTTTCATTCTTGGGAAGATTTTATAATATTTTTCTATATTTTAAAAACTTATATTAAATGACTCAAGTATTTATTTTTTTAAAGTTAGAAAAGAGGGAAGCAGTTGTGGCTCAAGTGATTGGGCTCCCATCTACCAAAGAGGAGGCCCAGGGTTCAATTCTCGGGGCCTCCTGGTGAAAAGCAAGCTGGCCTGTGCAGCGAGCTGGCCCACGCAGAGTGCTGGCCCATGCAGGAGTGCTAGCCTGCATGGAGTGCTGGCCAGCACGGAGAGCTGGTGCAGTAAGATGACGCAACAAAAAGAGCCACAGAAGAGAAACAATGATAGACGCAGCAGACCAGGGACCTGAGGTGGCGCAAGAGATTGAGTGCCTCTCTCCACTCCGGAAGGTCCAAGGATAGGTTCCTGGTGCTGCCTAAAGAGAAGACAAGCAGACACAGAAGAACACACAGAGAGCAGAGAGCGAGCACAAAAAAAAAATGGGGGGGGGGGGATAAATAAATAAATCTTAAAAAAAAAATTTTTTTATGAAAAAATTAAAAATTAAAAAAAAATAAAGTTAGAAAAGACTGAGAAACCAGTTAGGCACAGGTATCATCAGTCGCTAAACCCCTTTTTATATAATCACACATCCTAGTTCTAGAATGTCTCTGTATTAACTATGCTTAAAAATCTCTATGTAAAGTATAATCTTAAAACAGAAAAGAAAATAAAAAACCTTCTAAAGAAATATACGAAAGAATACATTTGTCTTTTTGTAAAGGAAGTCCATACCTTTTATACTTTCTTTCCATACTGTCTAAAATTATAAATTCCCTAAAATTAGCCCAAAATGGCATTAGATCCCAAAATATAGATGTAATATTTTAAATCTGCATATTATATTTTGTATATAATTTCATATCACAATTAGGTAAAAAACATATGCACTGAAAACATATGGGAAGGAAATAAACCAAATTCTTAACAGAGAGTATTATCTGTAGGTATTAGGGCTAAATGACATTATTTTCTCCACTTTCTTAATGGAAAACAATCTTTACTTGAAAAGAAAATAAATATATATTGGACATGGTCCTTGCCCTTAAGGAGTGTACAAAGATTGCTAGCACAGAACTGGTGACTGAAAATCGATCATGGGTTATAGAAGTCAGAACTGGGAAAGCATTTCACTAGAAGTCAAAATAGTATGGGAAAAACATCAAGTTTCCACTTTTAAAAAATTACAGTGAAATAAATTGTCACTTGTCTTGCAAAAATAATTTTAGAGTGGAAAATGGCTCTGAAGCCAGGAACTGGCACACTGGGTTATACCAAGTGTCTGATTTCTTCTCCACCTCATAAAATCTACTTTATATATATAAACCATAAGGAACTGAACAAGGAAAAATAAATTTGCTAAAATTACTTTGATTACAAAAGCAAAATTAATCATTTTGGCTTTAAAAATCCAGTGGCACCAATTACATTTTTTTGACAAATTTTTTACATAGTAGGTCCTCAATAAAATGTGAAATTCACAAATTTTTATCCTGGAAACTTTATATTGGTAGATACACATGTGCCACCTGGCAAGTAGACATAAAATTCTTGACAGGTATATATTTTTCTCTGCTCTCTTCAGTTATATGAGTCCTTTCCTGACTTCAAGGCTATATCCATATCCCACCTCTTTTTAAGGAAGCCTCCATGACTGTGCTGGCTATTGCCTTCACTTGTTCCTATGACACCTTTTAGCATTTCTGTTCCTCATACACATTTGAAAATTCATTCTCTCTTTTATTAACCTATATAGTTTCATAAGCAATTCTTTCAAATAGTGACACCCATTACTATACATGATTGTAGTCCCCCTATAAAATGACATCAGTTTTGGATGTTTTCCCCCACACTCTGCCTTTCCTAAGTCCATTTTATTCCTGACTTCTCAACAAGTATTCATCTTATTGCTAAAATTTCCCCCTTTGTTCTCTCAACTCTTTTATTTCTGACGCCCAGCAGTATTTTCCTAGCCACTACCTTGGCTATTCTCCAAAACGATACTGGTTGCCTTCTTTGGCTACTAGACTGAGAGTTCTTGAGCCCCTAACCCCTGATTATATGCATTCCCTCTGAGCCCACTTTGGCCTTTGGTGACGCTGAAGCAAGAGGCCTTAGCTCAGCAAGAGTACTTGAGAAGTGAGGCTGTGTTTTATGTTAAAAAACCTGCTTGAGGGTAGGCGGACTGACGAAGGAACAAAGATGGCGGAGTGAGGCGCGCAGTGGTGAGTTGTTAGCCTTTGGGCCGGGGACCGGTTGGCCCTTGGGCAGGCGAGTGAGTCTGTTAGACTGTGGAGGTTCCTCATCACAGGAAGAACATTTTCCTTGACCTTTAGGTGCTTTTATATTTTCCTCATCTAGAAAAGAAAACAAAATTCTGAACTCAGGACTTGGCACAGAAGCTGTGCAAGTAATGCTCATTAATGTGAATCAGATGATAAACCATTCTGCATAAGAGCATCTTCATCATCCCTGCACCACCTATGTATGCTCTTCTGTGATACAGCTGTCAAGAAATGGCCCAATATATGCATATGTATTATATATCATTTTACAAAAAAAAAAAAAAAAAAAAAAGAAATGGCCCAAGAATACTTACTCTGCTCCATAAGACTGTACATCTTTCAATTTTCTTTTTCTTTTCCCAGAGTTTTTACATCATTCTCAACCCAAAAGGACCAGGATTTGCATATAAGCCTTTTATAATTGAGTAGTGATCTTAATTTCAATCTCTGTATATGAGTTTTGTACCTCTATTCTAAATAATTGTGGTAAATGTGGAGAGCTTGCCTGCAGTTCTAAGCAGTCACTATTAATCCACATTTTCAGATGAAACTTTGCCTGTATCCTAGTAATTTCCCATAATTTCTCTGAATCAAGGAGTTTACTTTGCATGTTTATTAAAATGGATCTAGTTGAAAGTGCAAGTAATAGTAGCAGGCCAATAATTCTGATTTTAGAATACTAATTTAATGCATGAACAAAAATGTCCAGTGTTATGTGGTGAGTAGTAATTTTATTTTTTGTTGTTGTTGTTGTTTTTACCAGGAGGTCCCGGGGATCGAACCCAGGTCCCTCCATATGGGAGACGGACACCCAACCATTTGAGCCACATCCATCCCCCATGAGTAGTAATTTTATATATGCATTTATTAATAAGGAAGCAATAGAAATGTGAACCAATAGCTTGAATTTATTATTTGGATTATCAATTTTCATTTTCTTATTAAAAGATTATCTTACTTCCATTGAAAATGGAAGGTAAAAGATAAACAGGGGCAACCACAAGACATTCAAACTGTCAGATATAGGGCATAACAGTGCTTACCCTCTCTTAACCTCTTCCTGGTTCCATTAGTCCCCAAGTATGTTTAAAAACAAAACAAATGGTACAAACTAAAAGCATGTTGAATAAATAAATAAGCTGCTACAGCTATAATAAAAAGGTGCAGAGTTTCAAGAAAGGTTGGAAAAAACAGTGTACAGTACATAAAATAACTATCTGGGGTTTGTCTAATAGTTTCCAGGTAACTAGGCAACTATTATGGATGGTACTTGTATTGACCAGCAATAAAGGACCCCTTCAGCAAAGGAAACTATTTCATTTGGAATAGTCCTAAAACTATTCATTTGGAATAGTCCTAAAAATATTGATATATCTGTAGTTTTCTATTTTGTTATTGTATTGCATGTTAAGATTTTTTTTTTTTTTTTGTAATGAGAGCTTATACAACCTTAATGGTTTAGTCAGCCTGCACAGTTTTTTTCTGGAAGGAAATTGGGTGGCTGAGTTTGGAGAGAGACTTTGCTTTTCACATTTAACCTTTTGTACCATTTAAATTTTGAGACTGCACAATTTCTTGCCTAAAGCTTTTGATCCAAGTAAAAGAAGATAATATAAACTTTGCCATTTATTTTCTTATTTGATGGGGGGAAAAAAGAGCTCTCCAATTCATTGTGGTAGCTTAAAATTTTTCTAAGAAGAAATTTTCCTGGCTTTGAAGTAACCTTTATAAGTATGCATGATCGTGACAAATAATGTACAAATGGAATGTATTTGCAAAAAAGCCCTAAATAGAGAAATCAGGAAAGACTTCCAGTTTCCATGTTTTATAATTGAAAAACTTGTTTTCCAAAATTATTTTAACCTCACTTTCTTTACCCTGGAACTTAACTCCAAATATCTTTGGGAATGTTTAAACGGGACGGTAACTTTCCATTGGTTCAGAGTTGAATTAGACTTCTTGTCACTTCAGAGTTTGGTCTCCACTTATGTATAGGAGTTAAGATGTCATACCCCCTGTGTAATTTCTCTCTTTGCCACTTATTGATATCATGTCTGTCAACCAGTAAAACCGATAAAGGACAGTTTCTCTTCCCATTATTCCTCTAAGGCATATTAAAAGAAATAGTACTAGAAAACAAGACATCACAGATTTCTCCGGGAACCTATACTCTTAGACCTCCTTGTCTAAGAAGACTGATATTAGAGTGCCTGCCCTTCACATACAGTCTCCTTTTATTTACTGTCTTTTAAGTTGCTTGCTGTTCTGTATCCTCTCCATTGCACCATTGCTATATATTATAATGTTAAATTTATTGAATATGCTTGTATTACAAAAGGCAGCTTTTTAAATCTATGCATCTGAGATTTATGAAGAAGAAGTTTTATTATTTGACGTAAAAAGAAAATGTAAGAGTTGGAAACTCTGTACCTATGTATAAAAAAATTTTTTTTAAGCAATAAAAGAGCATGGGCTGAGAATGCAAAAAAAAAAAAACCTTCTTGAGCCTCAGTTTCCTCATCTGCATATGAAAATATCTTCCACATTTGATTGTTGTAAGGAATACAATAATGTGGGTAAGCCTACCATATAATAGGTACCCAATAGATGCTAGCTACTTTTCTCCTTTCTTTGGGGTTAACAGTAGTACTGTTTTCTAAAATTTGGAACACTGATTCTACAAGTTGTTACTGGGTATTCTTTGAAATAAGGTTTCCATGATAAATAACTTTGGGAAATATCAGGTTAAATTACATTTAAAAGATTTCTCCTCAGAATCTTTAATATGTTATGAGTTGTGAATCTCTAGTGGAATATAGCAGGCAGAATGTTCCAAATATATTTGACAACAAATGCCTGGTCTCACAGAATGTTTATAAATAACATGGATTAGAAAATCATGGCGTCAATTTTACTCCTTTTTATGCAGACCTCAAATTAAAACTTCTATTTCATTTATTGATGTCCTAAGAGAAATTGTTTTTAAAACAACTCCTTGATCTTTTGCAATTATTTTGCAACAAACTAGGATTTTGCAAAACAAAATAGGAAATTAAATTGCATGCTGATGCTGAAATAAAATGGAAACATGGGAATCATAAACTTTAATTTCAGATTTTGTATGTTTAGAAAAACATCCTTTTTGTTCTTATATTATGAAGTCTCATACTGACTTCATAATAGTTTAAAGTTACAAATTTGAACATAAAACATGAAAATTATTTTAAAAATTATAACTAAAATTTCACCTCCAGTATGGAGGAGAGAATTACTCCTGTAAATAACAAAACTCTGGGGGAAAAAATAAAAACAGAGCTACTTGAGGACATTGGACACTGAATTAAATGAAATTTTGGGAGGGGGTATTGAAACTTGAGGAAAAGGAACCAAATAAAGTGAGTACCCTGTTTTTTGTGACTTTACTTTGAGGGCAGCTATAGTTAACCCTGTAAATTTTTTGGCCAAATGAACCAGGTGAAAGAACCCTGGGGCAAACAAAGCTGACAAAGAGTGAGTTTAAATCCCAACAAGATCATTTTTATAGAAATTCAAAGCTGATTCTAAAATTTAAAGGAAGTGCAAATAACTTAGAAGAACCAAAGCAACTTAAATTTAGAATAACATAGTTGAAAGAATTGTACTACCAGATTTCCAGACTTATTATAAAACTACAGTAGTCATGAGATTTTGATAATGGTGATAGAATAGACAGAAATAGATGTTAGATTGATAGAAGAGACTAAATAATTCAGAACGAGACCTATGTATATATGGTCGATCGATCTCTGAGAAAGGTGACAAGGTAACTCAATGAGGATAGGAAAGTCTTTTAAAAAAAAATAGTGTTGGAACACCAGATATCCATTTGGAAAAATGAATATTGAATCTTACCTCACGTATACAAAAAGTAGCCTGATATTGTTCATAGATCTGACTGTAAAAGCTAACACTATTAAACTACTAGAAGAAAATCTTAGCCATCTTTGGATAGGCAACAATTTCTTCCAGAGGATACAAAAAGTATATTCCATAAAAGAAAAAAAATTGATAAATGTCACTTTATAAAAATTGAAATTTTGCTTCTCAAAAAGCATTGTTAAGGAAGCAAAAATGCAAAGAGGATGGGAGAAAGAATTTACAATACATATATGTAACAAAGGACTTGTTCTCAGTATATATAAGGCATACTTAAAATTAAACAATAATTGGTTATAAAAGTGCAGTAAAAAATTTGAACAGATAGTTCACAGAGAAAGATAAAAGAATGGACAGTTAGTGTGTGGAAAGATACTCAACATCATTAGTAACTAGGGGAACTTAAATTAAAAACACAATGAATTGTCACTACCTACCCATTAGAATGTCTAAAATTAAAAAAAGACTCACGATACCAAGCACTGGTCAGGATATGGAACAAGTAGAACTCTCTAATACTGTTGGTGGAAATGTAAAATGGTACATTTGCTTTGGACAATGTTTATCAGTTTCTTAAAATGTTTAACACCTACCATAAGACTCAGCCATTCTACTTCCAAGTATTTACACAACTAATAAAAAGGAATGGATTACCAATACATACAACATGGATAAATCTCAAAATCAATATGCTGAATGAAAGAAACTAGATACAACAGAATACATAGTATATGATTTCATTTATATAAAATTCAAATCAATCTATAGTGAAAAAAAAGAATATCAGTGGGTTGCCTTGGGCTGGGGTTGAGGGACCCATGACTGCAAAAGGGAATGAGGAATCTTTTTGGGGTGATGTAAATATTCTGTACCTTGATAGTTGTTACACAGGACTGCAAACTGGTTTGAGAAGGAATATTGTCCAAATTGTGAGGACTTGTAGGCCTAGAAAATCCAACTTCTTCTTATTATCAAACAGTAAAAGATAAACTTGAGAAGACTTTAGAACAAAAAAGACTGATTGAACTCAGACTTGCAGCAAGGATTAAATTAAGGGGGTACATTAAGGACATGCTTTCATATCTGTTAAATACTCTGAATGGACTAATGCATCTAAGAATAAAGGTCCAACAAAGAGTAAGGCACCAGCAAATCTTTTCAACTGGGCAACATGATTGAGATTCTCCATCCGAAGCTTCATTGACTCAAGGTACCCTGAGATAATTTGAGAAAAGGGCAAATGTGGGGGTTGGTTAAGCACAGGAATATAGCTAATATGATCATTAAATCTCCCAAAGTGTGATGAGAGTGGATATTTGCACATAAACCTGACTGTGAGATGAAATAGATGAGAATGACAAAGCTTTTGGGAGAACTGTACTGCCAAAAAAAAACCCTCATCAGCCTGTATTAAAAGAGATTCTGGTTATTTGAGATTTAAAATAATCCTTGAAGCCACTAAATTCTATGGGGAGAAAGTGGGCAGATAAAAATGCTTATTCTCCCCAGGACATATTTCCCAATACATATTTCAGAGATGTGACCAAAAAGGCTAATAAAAAAGGAATAATCTTCAGAGGTCAGAGCTGAGGACAATGGGAGTACAAAGTAGAAAGGGGCTAGTCTCAGAAATTTGGAGTCAGGACTTGATTTAGGAGCATTCTCTACTCCTAAGCAGGGGCCTTCAGGATTTCTGCCAGGCAGGATTTCAGCTTTACTATGGAATAGAGTCTGCTATGTGTCTCTTATAGTTCCCTTTTATGAATGGGTTTATTTATTGTGGTTTTTCAATCCCAGTTCCATTGTTGTATATTGGGTTTGTGGAGGACAGATGATTAGTATTTTTAAACCAAAGGTCTCCAAATCAAGAACAGTCACACTCGTACCTGATAAAGAGAATACCCCACACAGTCCTCTGATAAAGAGCTAACTGCAGGGGGCGGATGTGACTCAAATGGTTGGGCGTCCATCTGCCATGTGGAGGGACCTGGGTTCGATCCCCGGGACCTCCCAGTAAAATAAAAAAATATAGAAGGTGCACGTGCCGCCAGGCCCTAGGAGCGGGCGTGCCAGGCCCCGCCGAGCCATGCAGCAAGATGATGATATAATAGGAGAGAGACACAGGGAAGAGCCAAGATGAGACATGTTAAGAAACGAGGAACTGAGGTGGCGCAGGTGGCAGAACGACTCTCTCCCACATCGGAGGTCCCCAGGATGGAATCCTGGTGAAGACTGGAGGAGAAGGATGAGAAGAGAGAGCAGGAAGTGGACACACAGAGTATTGCCCAGAGAATGGACACAAAACAGCAAACGGGC
>JAQZBX010096698.1:0-11770 GCA_029593785.1 Cabassous unicinctus
GGAGATATTATTTGCTTGAACTGATCTTTAACCCAAACTCTTTGTTCTGTTTCCCCAGTGACTCATTCAAGTACCATAGAGTCTGACCTGAATGACAGACTGTTCTTTGACATATTCTATTTTCGTCAGAGTTTTAACAATCTTGACAGGTGTTTATTGGGGATTGTTGGGAATTATAATTACATGCATATAATAAAAGCTCATTTCAGTCAAGGTATGTTGCTTAATGCTTGATTCTCAATTTTTTTCTAAACAAAGGAGTTATTCTTATTTGATGCTTTATAAATCTGAGGAAATGTTACATCAGATACAGCAGTTAACTGTAACAGTAATATTGTGGTTTTATGGATCAGTATAAGAAACCATCTTTGGAACATTGTTTTTGATATTTGGAAATTCAGTCTAGCTTTATCTGATCTGCTATAATGACACATTTTGAAACATTCTACATTATAATGTATTGTATAGGACTGATTTCAAACTAGTTGATATGAAGCCTAATATGTTGAGTATCTATTACCTGTCAAAAGCTTTCATGTCTCACTTGATTTCCATGACAACCCTGAGACAACGGTGTTGCCATATGACAGAAGAGAAAATTGAGGCACAGAGAGGTTAAATAATTTTGTTCATGATCACACAGCCTCTAAGTGCCTTTTCCTACACTAACAGGGTTTCTTCTCTAGGAAAGCCTAAAACAAACAGTGCAGCCTTTTATACTATAGCTATGTCACAAAGTAAAGAAGCAATGATTCCTTTCCACCAAAAGTTTACAATCCAGAGGAGAGACAAGTTGAATGAATGATTCTTTATAGTCTTATGTGTATGTCAATTATACACAAACATCTATACTGCTCAGATTAATGTTTTATACATCATATCTTCTTCCAATTTATAAAGATTTCATGGGATATGTGAGTTAAGTGCATTTTAGAAGATTCAAATGTCATTGATAGTCGACCAGACATATCTAGGTCAGAAGTCCCGACTACCCGTTCATAGGTCAAATAGACCTGAGGCATGGTTCTTCTTTGTTTCTTCGTTTATTTTTTATGGTTTTGTTTCGCTTCCCATACAATTTTTAAAATTGAAATATTTGCCAGTAGAGATTTTACATCAAATCCCAATTTCTGCCTTCACTTGAAAATCCCTGGCCCGAACTTCCACTGAGCATCAGTCAAGCGGTGCTGAGTCATAACAGCTCCCTCCCTTTGGATGGAGCTGTGCTCCAATCTGGCTGTGTAGCTTCCATCCAGCAGCTTCATTCACCTGCGCTATTTAACTGCTCTCTGCTCCACCAAATTGTAAAACCTAGGAATTTTAAGCCTCGTCCAAACTGAAAATCCATTTCCCCTCCAGCGGTAATTGCTTTTCATTGGTGGGGCAGTGTGGGCGGGGTAAACCAGCCAACCTGGCCAAAGACAATTTGACACCTGAGCCAAGTAGGATCAATCACATGCTTTCTCATAGGAATTCAGAGCTTGGATTTAGCAACAATTATTTAATCTCTGCATGTGGCCAGAACTGTGATTGTAAACTTGGAGAGTGCGGGTTGGCCATATTCTGTCATTTTGGCTGGACAAGCAGAGAAATCCCATTCGGAGAGAAAGAAAAAGAGAGAAGCAGAGATGAAACCAGGCCTTTGGGATATGTCTTAGTTTCCTGGCTGCTATATTTATGGCTTCAACAACAGGAATTTATTGGCTCACTGTTTCAGAAGCTAGAAGGCTTGCTTCCTCCCAGGGTTGGTAGCACTCTGGTGGGCTGGCAATCCTTGCGTTCTCTGCCTTTCTCGTCACATGACACCATCTCCTTTCTCTTCAGGGTTCCCTTGACTCTGGCTTCTGGCTCCTCCCCATGGCTCTTTCTCTTTATAAGATTTCCAGTAACAGAATTAAGAGCCAATCTGATTCGGTTGGGCCCTACCTTAGTTAAAAATGCCATCTTCAAAAGGTTCTACTTACAATGGGCTCACAATCACAGGAATGGGATTAAGATTAAGAACAAGTTTTTTCTGGGATACATAATTCAGTCTACGATTGGATCTATGAGATTTCCCTGTCTCCTTATGATAAATATTACAAACATGTCCCAACCTTGAAACCTGCTGACTTTCCCTCTCTGTGCCTCAATATCCAAATCTCTTAAAGTTCAGAATAAAATCTGGTAAAATAAATCATTCAGCCTGTCATTTGGGATTATGTTGAGATTCAAATAAAATTATATATAATATAATGTAATATAATATAATATATTTGAAAACTGTAAACAATTATACAAATCTAAGGTATTAATTTTATGACAGCTCTGGCAAAATGTTCAGCAACTGGAGACACAAAAGATGAAGAAAAGAAAATTTTCATGGCTGGAGCAGAGGATACATACATATAAATAATAGGAAATAAGAGTATGTAGGTGGGATAGGCAAACAGTAAAGTGCCACTGATATATCAGTTTTTTAAAAAAAGAAAAGATGTAAGGGTTTGAAGATGTGATTTTTATAACTATCTGAGCAGTCACTGCTAAAAACATAATTAACATTAAACACATTAATAAAGCTTTTTTTTTTTGGTAAGAAAAATCTCACAATGCAGACTTTCCCAAAGAAATTCAGTTTAATTGCATAAACTAATTAGAACTATTTCCAAGTAGTTGGTTTACTAAGAGAATACATAATCATTTTAATTACCAAAGAGTCATAAAATTTGATAATTGAAAAAGAAATTCTTGAAAAAGAGCTCAACATCCTCATTTCATAGTTCCACAGAAGGTAAGTGACTTAGCAACATCCATTTCCGTATGTGAAACTAAAATCATCAAGACCTTTTAAATTTCAGAAATATTTAAAGATCACTGTGATCTTGATATACCACCAATTTGAAAACACTTAATATGGTAAAGAAATGAATGAATAAGTGAGTACTAAATGCATATGAGCTGCAATAAGTAGCAAGACTGGTATCAAGGATTCACAGTTTAATAGGGAGGCGGAAATAAGTTCGTGTACATCTGTGAATACAGAAAAAAGTAAGAGAGGTGCTAGAAAATAGGCATAGAAAATGCTATAGGTATTTGAAGAAACAACACTTCTCATATGATTGAAATTGAGGAAAGGCTTCAAGGAAGTTGATATGGCTCCAAAGGATGAGTTAAATATTGAAAAACAGAAGAGCAGAAAAAAAAAGATTTGGGGGTATGGCTAGGGGTGTGAAGCATCGTCTTACAGATCAGATGAACAGCATGATAAGGAAAATGCAGTGTATCTTTTAGGGACAACTAAATGTCCAATTTGACTGGAGCAAAGAGCACACTTAGGAAAGATGACAGAGAGGCAGTGGAGGGACAATGAAGATAAACATGCAGAGGAATGAGGAATCAAAACAGCATTTCAGGAAATGAATATGACGATTGAATGTAGATTTGTCAATATGGGGCAAAAGTAGAAGAATAATATAGAGTAAAATAATCATAGTAGGGTAAGGAGAACCCAAAGGAGGCTTGTTTCATTTTGTTTTGTTTTCAGAAACAAAACCAGCTGAATCTATCAGATTTAGAAAATAATTGGATGTAAGGATTAGAAAAGCATAAATGATTGGCTGGATAAATGGAATAATTTATTTTATTTAACATTAATTGCCTGCTATGTTCAGTGCTTCACTGCACTTTGCTAAGTAATAGGTGAGAGTGATGTACTGGATATAGATTGAATATGGAAGTGTCAAACCTCACAGTTCTAAATTAGGATATTTTAGTTATGGTCTATGGTACTTTTACATCTGATACTAATGATGTGGTTAGTATAAGTGAGTCTCCCCAGTCTGGTAGCACCTGTGTGACAGATTAAAAGGGTCTGATTTCTAAGTGATGATATTTTAAATGAAATCCACCAATAGAGCTGGATTGCCAAAGGCATTGTGAGTTCATTTTTACATCCATTGACAAAGCGAGTTAAAGAAGATAGAGAAAGTTAAAGGGTTAAGAGGAAGAGCTGATTAATTCAGTGTCAAAGAAAGAGAAAAAGGAGTTTGTCAAGAAGAGGTAATGATCAACAGTCTCCAAAGCCTCAGAGACATCTGGAGTGAGTTGAACGGTGGCTCCCAAAAAGATATGTCCACTTCGTAACATCCAGAACCTGTGAAAGTTGTTTTATGTGGAAAAAAAGATCCTTGTAGATGTAATTAAGTTAAGAATCTTTAGATGAGGAGATCATCCTGGATTATTCTGTTGGGTCCTAAATCCAATGACAAGTGTCCTTAAAGAGAAAGGCCGAGGGAGATCTGGGACAGGCAGGAGAGGAGTTGATGTGACCCTGGAGGCTAATACTGTAGTGCTGTGGCCACATGTCATGGAAGGCTGACAGCCACCAGAAATCTGGAAGACCAAAGAAAGGATTCTCTCCCAAAGCCTTCAAGGAGAGCACAGCCTTGTCAACACGTTGATTTCAGACTTCCAGAGCTCTAAGAGAATACATTTCTGTTGTGTGAAGCCATTCAGTTTGTAATACAACATCTGAGAATAAGTATAATTGATTTTTTTTCTATCAAGAAGGAAGACACTGGTGACATTGAAAACACAGTTTCAGGGTTGCTGATGTAGCTCCGGTGGTTGAACACCTGCTTCCCATGTGCGAGGTCTAGGGTTCGATTCCCGGTACTTCCTAAAAACAAACAAACAAGAAGGTCAGTTCTCATTGGGGAGCGGATGTGGCTCAGTGGTTGGGTGCCTACTTCCCATGTGCGAAGTCCTGGGTTCAATTACTGGTACCTCCCCACCCCACCCCCCAAAAAAATAGTTTCAGTAGAGTGGTATGTAGAAAGCCATACACAAAGGTTATAAGACAGAAGTTCCCAGACTTTCTCAGTTAACACAGCCCTTTGCATCTCAGTAATTTCTTTCATAGTGCTCCTAGGCCAAAAAAAAAAATGCTTAACAATTCAGTTTATTAAGTAGACAGTTCCAAACAACTTAACCAGTACTTATGTCCTAGCAAGTTAGTAGGTATTTTTTTTTAAATGACACATATAAATTGATAGGAAAAATCATATTTGATTTTATCTTAAGTAAGCACATTTACTAATGGGATGGGTGCACCTGTTAAACACTACACAACTTCTCACACCTTGGAATTAGTTTGGAAACAGCTACTGTCATTTTCTGTTCCACATTGATTTTCACCCAGTACTTGCTTTTTATCACAGCAACCACCGAAAACTCAGCTTTGCAAACATATGATGTTAAGGAAAGAAATGAGAAGGGATCTAATATGGAAACTGTGAACTATCTCAAGTTAATAGTTTGTGCAAAGTCAGAGTGAGAATGTGTATGTAGAAAGTGTAGATGACATTTATAAGAAGTTTTGTAGAAACATAAGGAAGGAAAGTTAGAAGATATAATTCAAAACATTAGCAAAGATATCATTAAAAAGTAAAGGCAAGCCCCACCCTGTTCAAGATGGCAGAATGAGATGCCTCAGGGCTCTGTCCCCCCAAAGAAGCTATGAACAACCAGCAAGAACTGACAGAAACATCTCTCTCAAAGCTCCACGAAACACGGAAAGGACTGCAGTTACAGTACAAGAACTGAAATCAAGAAAAAGTCTACTTGAAAGCTGGAGGATCTCATGGTAGGATCCTGACTGGTTAACAGGTTACTCCCCAAACCATCACTGGGTCAGCATGGAGCCATCCCATGCTCCCAATGAAGACCCCTGGCTCTGGTTCTGGTTCTGGAGGGAGCACAGTTATCCTTGTGCATATATTGGGAGAATATATGGATGACCCAGTCTATCTAGCAGTGGTGCAAGGGACTCATCGTTCCAGAACTTGCCCTGCACATAGAAAACAGCTCACAAAACTCTCCTACAGAATGCTGTGGGAAAGCAGTCAAGTTGTACTGCCTGGGACAAGAGATTACTGACTGTAGGACATACACTGCAGTGCCCAGAACCATGAAGAAACTGTTTTCTAGGGAAGAGGCGACCTTCAGAAACATGTAAACAGGAAATTCCTACAATCACGTGCACAAGACAAGACCAGGTTCAGAAAGGATCAGAGAAGCTCCTATGCTTTGACCTGGAGCTATTCTCTAAACTCATTGAAGGGATAATCCCTGAAGAAGAGCACATGCACAAGTCAAGCTGCAAAAGCAGGGAAAGTGATTTATCTTTTTTTAATTCAAATTATGAAAACTATTTATATTTCACCTTTTAAAAGCCAGAACATAACAATTTTCACTTTCTGGAAAGTCATCTAATTAGAAATATACGAAGTGCATTTAATACAAGAAAATGAGTCAAGTTGTGTATACCACCAGTGAGACGGACATGCGCTAGTCAGTTCCCTCAGATGAAGGTTTTGTCAAATTTCCCTACAAACTTCTACAAAGATACTCTCAACTCAAGGAATTTTTGAGTGAACTTTTTCCAGAAATTACAGTGAAGAAGCTGACCTTAACGTTTGGGTCTTCCCAAGCAAAAGCACATTAGAACCTAGACCTGAGATGTGAACTGGCTGGGAGGAACAAGTGTGAAACAAGAAGAGGTGGAAAAGCTGGATTTCTCTTTCAAAAGTAGCTCTAGGAAGTAGCTGAGGACCAAGAAAAGACTAGAACATGTGGCAAACAAGGTTAACAGTAGGGGAAGACAGCTTTGACAAGAGCCAAAAGAAAAAACAGGGCTCTGAGTTGGAGGTCCTATTCCTCTGTCCTTAATGCCACGGATCAATCCCAGGTCTGCGGTACATTTACATCACTCTTCTGTCCCTTCTATTTGAACCTATAGTTAATACTATACTTGATAAGTGTATGTCCAAGAGACTTAAATCTTTGGTCCATCCATGTGCCAGTTGAGCCCTGAATCTCAGCAGAGTTGCAACAATTATTCTCTAGTTCATTGGATCACCCAGGACAACTAACAAGGAGATGATGATGGACAATGCCCATTCCAAGGCATAGAGTATCTGCAACTGCAAACAAGATAGTTCCATCCATCTGCCCCGTGGTATCTAAGCCCTCTCTCAATTACAGGCAGAGTAGGCATCACCATCCCCAAATCCTTAGGATTGGGAATGAACAATGGACTAAAGTAGACTTACTATTATTCTACTATAAACTTATTGTTCAAGCAATGGAAGAACTTGTATCATTGATATAAAGGAAGTGGCCACCAGAGGCTCCGAGGGGAGGGAGAGCAAAAAATAGGCGTAATACAGGGGCATTTTAGGGACATTGGATTTGTTCTGCATGATCTTGCAATGATGGATACAGACCATTATATATTTTGCCATAACTTATAAAATAGCATGGGACAGAATGTAAACTGTAAAGTAAACTATAATCCATGGTTAGTGGCAGTACTTCAAAATGTGTTCACCAATTGTTACAAATGTACCACAATAATGAAGGATGTCGTCAATGTGGGAAGTTGTGGGAGAAGGAGGGAGTGGGACATATGGGAATCCCCTATATTTTTTATGTAACATTTATATAATCTGAAGTGTCTTTAAAATAAATAAATTAATTAATCAATTAATTAATAAAATAAAGTGTATGAGTCAAACGTTTTATGCTTAACACATAATGAAAGCTCTGGAACGTGAGACAGACAGCAGAGACTCTGCTCACTGATGATGGAGCGCTACAACACCTGATTCATCATGTCCCCCTCATTCACATCGTAATCCACAAAAGTGTTGTAAGTAAATTGGTGCTGGTGCTGGATGTGCTCTATGAAGTTGGCACTGCTGTAGTTGGGGTCTCCCCAGGGCATCGAGGCACAGATAGGACAAACCACAGATTTTGTTTCTGTAGTATGGGATAATTTGCAGCATTGCACAAGTCCTTCCTAATCAAAGTTCTTCTTGGGACAGTAAGAGCAAGGAAAGGTATAACGGTTTGGGACATTGCTTGGCTGAAGGGATGCATCCTTAGTAATGTCTTTCACACCTTCCATGATGTAATTCTGGTATTTGGAACAGGTAGCCACGTGGGCCTGGATCTTGAATAGGAAGAAGTACTTTTTACTTCCTACAGGATCTAAAAGGCAAATGCCTAAAATGTAATGATATATCACTGGGTTGGACTTATAATGTATAAACATGTAATTGATGACAAGAACTACCTAAAGGGGGTGGGGTGGGAGGAATATAGGAAGGCAGTTTGTGTGTACTACTGATGTTAAGCTGTTTTCAAAGCAAATGAAATTGTTATAGACTTAGGATATTAAAATTAAGCCCCGTGGTATCTACAAAGAAAATATCAGGGAATATGCAAGCTCATAGAGGCAAAAATTAGAGTACAGTTTGCCATGGTTGGGGTGCAGGGGGAATGGGGAGTTTATGCAAAATAAGTGTAGGGTTTCTCTTTGGGGAGATGGGAAAGTTTTAGTAATGGAAGTTGGTAAGGATACCACAATATTGTGAAAGATTAAGCCCACTGAATGGTATGTTTGAGAGTGGATGAGATGGGAAAGTTTATGTTGTATATATATTTCCAGAATTATTAAGAGAGAGAGAAAGGAGGATAGGCCAGATGGCAGTAGAGTAAGGAGCTTCAAGAGTCAGCTCATCCTACAGGGCAGTTAGTAATCACCCAGAGCCATCTGAAGCACCTGTTTGGAGGTCCCGGAAGAACAAAAGAGCATCCTGCAACATCCTTGAAAGAATGGAAGTAGGAGACTTCCCATTTGTAGTGAAGAATTATGAGTAGAGCACTCCATGCCATGGAGTTCGATGCCCATTCATACTAGTAACACAAGCTGCCATGGAAGCTATTCCATGGCTGGAGTTGGAAGCTTCGTTTCCCAAAAATGGGGAAAGAATAGACAGTTGGGCACTGACTTCAGCTACTGATTAGTAAATTCAACTGGCTAAACTATAATCCTAAGAACAGCAAAGTTTGAACTTATCCAAGTTGGAAAGAGGCCAGTAGCCACCATTTTAACTCCACCCACAGCTTGAGGGGAAGCGAGACTGGCTGAAAATTACAGTGATGGTAGGAACTGGCTTCTTTCCCCAGATCAGATTGCAGCCCTAGCCTAAGCTCCAGTCCCACCTCTGCCAGGGAGAAAGCTGGGGTGACCTACACCAGACTCTCCAGGCAAATGCAGGCACTTTTGGCCAGCACAGAGAGGATAGTCAGACATTAGGGGATCCATCTCTGCCCTCCAATAGGCTAGGGGAGGAGCTTTTGGTCTGCACAGACTAGTTTTTGGGCACCTGTGGTTCCATCTTCACCTCTTAAAGGGCAGAAGAGACAGTACTCCCTCAGACTATCAGGACAACTGCAGGCACTTTGGGGCCAAAAGGATTAGATTGATGGGCAATCTGGAGAGTTCAACCCCATGTCTCCAGGGGAGGAGGGGAGCTGGAACTATGCTATTCTGCCTGGCCAGCTGTGGTCAGTTTTGACCTGCATTGCTTAGTTTGCTGTCCACACCTTCAGCTCCATCCCTGTCCAGGGAGGGAAAGGGACACTGAGTGTCCTGGCTGTGCAGGCTGAAAGTGCCAGCAGTTGCTCAGAGAGGCCCAAGAAACACCAGTCCCCTCCTATCCTATGGGGGTGGGGGGTCAGAGTTGGAATTGAAGGTGCCCAACAAACCAGTCCACATGGACACAAAGCACTTGCAGTTGCCAAGAGAGACTGAGGATGCACAACTCCTCCCCTAGCCTATTGGAGGGCAACATCCTTGAAAGAACGGAAGGAGGAGACTGCCCATTTGTAGTGAAGAATTATGAGTAGAGCACTCCATGCCATGGAGTTCGATGCCCATTCACACTAGTAACACAAGCTGCCATGGAAGCTACTCCATGGCTGGAGTTGGAAGCTTCGTTTCCCAAAAATGGGGAAAGAAGAGACAGTTGGGCACTGACTTCAGCTACTGATTAGTAAATTCAACTGCCTAAACTATAATCCTAAGAACAGCAAAGTTTGAACTTATCCAAGTTGGAAAGAGGCCAGAAGCCACCATTTTAACTCCACCCACAGCTTGAGGGGAAGCAGGACTGATTGGGGCGTTGACTGGGCCACGTCAGTAGGGCGTTGAGCCCCACCCCTTGGTGGGTGGGGAATCAAATATAAAAGGCAAGGCAAGAACGGAGTTTTTGAGAAGCAGTCTTTTGAGAAGCAGTTTTGATGTTGGAAAGAAGGCCCCAGGAGAAGAGAAGCAAGCCGTTTGCCTGATCGTCTACAGCTGACCTTGTGGAGGAAACAGGAGCTAAGCCCGGAGAGAAACGCAGCCCCAGGAAGAGAGGAACCCCAGAAGCCTGAACCCTGGCAAATGCCGGCAGCTGTCTTGCTCTAACGCGTGGCAATGGACTGTAGTGAGAGAAGAAACATAATGCTTTATGGCCTGGTATCTGTGGACTTCTACCCCAAATAAATACCCTTTGTAAAGACCAACCTATTTTTGGTATTTCACATTAGCACCCCTTTGGCTGACTAATACAGATTATTACACACCTGTGCAGCTCCATCCCTATCCTTTGCAGAAAAGAAAGGTGGGAGAAGCTTCATTATTTCCTGGGGGGCAACGAAGTCACCTTTGGCCTCCACAGCTTACAGCACCAACTATATCTTTGGCTACTACTACATAACAAGCAAGGGAGAAAGGGCAAGAAACCCCTAAACTAAAGAGAGAAACTGCACCCAGAATAAATACCTTTAGTAAGCCAGATGCTAAGACACCAAGAAAAAATTACAATTCATACCAAGAAAAAGGAAGATATGGCCCAGTCAAAGGAACAAGATAAGCCTCCACATGACATAAAGGAGTTAAGACAACTAATCATAAATGTTCAAACAATCTCCTTAATAAATTCAATGCTATGGCTAAAGAGATTAAGGATATTAAGAAGACACTGGGAGAGCACAAAGAAGAATTTGAAGGCATACATAGAAAAATAGAAGATCTTATGGGAATGAAAGTTGCAATAAATGAAATTAAAAATACATTGGAGGCATATAACAGCAGATTTGAGGAGGCAGAAGAAAGGATCAGTGAGCTTGAAGACATGGCCTCTGAAAGAGAACATACAAAAGAATAGATAAAGAAAAGAATGGAAAAAATTGATCAGAACCTCAGGGAAATAAGTGTCAGTAAGAGATTTGAAACATATGTGTCATGGGTGTCCCAACAGGAGAAGAGAAGGGAAAAGGGGAAGGAGGAATATTTGAATCAATAATGGTATAAAATTGCCCAACCCAATTGAAGGACATAGATATCCGTGTCCAAGAAGGACAATGTACTTCCATCCAAATAAATCCAAATAGACCTACTCTGAGATAAATACAAATCAGAATGTCAAATGCCAAAGAGAATGAGAGAATTCTGAGAGCAGCAAGAGAAAAGCAATGCATCACATATAAGGGACACCCAATAAGATTAAGTACTGATTTCTCATCAGAGACCAAGGAGGCAAGATGGCAGCAGTATGATATATTTAAGATACTGCAAGAGAAAAACTTCCAGCCAAGAATCTTATATCTGGCAAGATTGTCTTTCAAAAAATGAGAACAAGTTTAGAATATTCACAGATAAACAGAAACTCAGAGTTTGTAACCAAGAGAACAGCTTTGCAGGAAAAATTAAAGGGAGTGCTACAGCCTGAAAAGAAAAGACAGGAGAGAGAGTTTTGGGAGAGGGTCTAGAAATGAAGATTATAGCAGTAAAGGTAACTAAAAATGTCAAAAGAGTGGTGAAAATAAAATATGACAGATAAAACCCAAAGGTCAAAATAGGTGAAGTAAGACCTGCCTTTACAGTAATAACGTTGAA
>JAQZBX010096699.1:0-11769 GCA_029593785.1 Cabassous unicinctus
GTGATATCCACTTTGGTGTTCTATGAGATCCTACTGAGGTATGTGTAAGCATTACCTCTGGGATGACCTCCTGACTCTCTTTGGAGTCTCTTAGCCACATGAACTCATTTCTCTTTACCTTTACCCCCTCTTATTCAAGGTTTTTTTTCCAATCGTGTTGCCAGTTGGCACTTGGTATTAATCGCTCACGGCCAGGAAAGTTCATCTCCGGGAGTCATGTCCCACGTTGGGGGGAAGGTAATGCATTCATATGCTGAGTTTGGCTTAGAGACAGGCCACATTTGAGCAACAAGGAGGCTTTCAGATGGCAACCCTTAGGCACCCCATAACAGTAAGCTAAGTTTCAATTACAAGAGCAAAGACTCATAAGGCTAGTCCTCAATAACAAGAACCCATCATTGGGCCATCTTCTTTTGCCAGACACTGCCTCTGCACTCAGGGGACTGTTGCTGCTTCCTTGGAGAATGTGGCATAGCTCTCCAGGCTGGGAATTCAGATTCCCTCATTTATTGATTGTCAACCCACAATGACCATGACCCATCCTTTGATCATTTGAACAATTTTATATGTCTTTCATTTATATTCAGAGGAACTTACTCCCATGAATCCCCCATCCCAGACACCCCCCCACCAATGATCCTCTGCCACCCCCATTGTAACCCTTCTGTGATCTAAACCTTCCTTGATCATGAAGCCCATATAATAACGAAATACAATTAATAGGAAAAAGAAATAATAATGATAAGCTTAAATGCAAGAGATAAGTACAAGGAAACTCAGAAGGAAAAAAAAAGAAACTAAACTAAAAATAAAATATAAAAAGCGGATTGGGACATTCAAAAAAAATGGGAAAAAAAACAACAAAAAATCCTTTTTAAAAAAAAATATTCTTTTTTTCCTTTTATCACTGTATTACCAGATGTCCAGTGTATCGTGACACCTTCCCCCTCTCATTCCCCAGTGTCTCCCAAATTTTGATTTAATTTTCAAAGAAGTTTTAGGTCACAGCAAAGTTACACACGTAATACTAGAGACTCCCACATTCCCAACCTCCCTCCCCCTTCCCCACCACATATTAAACCCTTTTTTTTTAAATGGATGTTAACATTGTTAAAACTGTTATATAGATTGTAAAATATAGTGACTAAACTTTGTCAATGGTTTACAGTATTGTTTACAATTTAGACTGTACAGTTTAATAATTTTTCATGATATTTACCATGTCCTGTGTCCATTATTGTAAGGTAATGAAAACCATTTCCCATGACCACTAAATACCCCATTTGATCTTTTCTGTTTCTTCCTCCCCACCCCCTGGGGCATATGACACTCCCCTGTCTTGGCTCATGGGATGACAAGATTCATAGTTACATGCCCTGGGTATTCTAACCTGCCCTTCCTAATCTACCAACTTGTTAACCCTGCACCACCAAACCCAGTAATATCTCTACCCACCTGTCCTATATTTCAATATGTAACTATATTCTGAAATTAAGACAATGAGAATATTTGCATGTAATTATATTTTGAATGGAGTTTGGATTCTAGGTCTAATATTCATCCCTTGAGATAAGAAGCCATTTCTGGGTAGGAACCAATGCAGGTATAAATCTGTCTCTTCCAAGAGATAAATATAAATTAAAAAAAAAAAAAAACAATTGTGAGAATTTTTTTCCTGAAACAACCTCTTTTTAAAAAATTTTATTTAAAAATAAAAGATTTATACGGACTATTTTAAAGAACTGCCTCTACCCAACTTTACTCTTCCTCAGTTAGGTCCTGTTTTAGACTTTAAAGTTTCTGGAGACAACATACTACTCATTTAAAAATAGTGCTTAAGCCTATTTATGTTCTTTCTTGAAAATTTTCTCACCTTGAATGGGTCCCTCTCAAAAAATTCTAGAATCTGTCAAAATTGCAAAAAATCAGGAACTCCCCTTCATGCCCTTTAGAGTCTCCCTTATTGTAAAGAATTTTCCACCATCTTCTCATACCTCCTAGAGACTCTGGGCCACCTATGATGCCCCAAAATTGTCCATGAGCTTCTGGTGCAAGAAACTGTCCTCCTGGTACCTATGCTACCTGGCATTGAGTGGAAATTGCTTGCCATATGCTGGACTTTCCTTGAAATAGAGACTCCCACAGGCACTGAGCCATTGGACCTTTGTATCCAGATTTCCATTATGCTTTTTGTGATGAAATGAGCACCCTACAAGCTCAAACCTGAGTTCTCTGGCATATCCTATCTGCAATAGAAATTGGCTCTTCTTTCCTCAGTCCTTTGAAATATGCCATTGTGCTGGAAAAACTCACTGCTTTTGCAGAACCCTTGGTGATCTGTAAAGCCCTTTGGTATCAACTGAGTGAAGAGTGAAGGGAATCCATACACTTTATGGTAATCATCACCATCACACATTATAGATCTCACTGAAGAACTATTGCTTTATATCCCTTAACTTGGAAGTCCCAGACAAAATATGGGATTCTGGTGCCAACACAATTGGACAAGTTCTGTTAGTACTGGCTTCCCTAGCCAAAAATATGCACCATCAGCACATGTTTAAAGACTCTTGGGCCACTGTCTCTGTTCTGGATATCTTGTCTGACCAAATGAGCAAAAACAATTTATTATCCAATGTTGTCCCCAAATAGATGAAGGGCTTTCCAAATAATTTGCCTTATAGATACCCAACATATAAATCAAACACACATATATCTCTACACAGACTAAAGCCACAAAACAAGTTCTCACCAAGCTATTCTGTATCTAATGTATTCCAGAAATAATTAAGTGACCTAGGCAGCCATTTCACTTTCAGAATATCCAATTCCAGGTTCTTGGAGAAGGCTTTCAACAGAATATTCACCTTATTGACTTAAGTTTACAGGTCTCAGAGAGCACCAAAATGGCTTACTTCAGTTCAAATTCAATTAAATTAAACATGGTATATTTTATTCATCAAACACTAGTGAAGGATTGCAAGAAAGTGTCTGACTCCAATATTTGATTGCTGAAATATTTTAAACCTCACCTCTTTATCTTCTCCTTTTTTCCTATATTTGGGCAAGCTTATAAGAAATCCTGGTTGCCCCCTCCTTTGGTGTTAGTGGAAGGTTCAAATGATGGACACCCTTGACTTTGTGCAGGATAGCTCATCTCAGCCTCAACCCCTAACCATGATGAAAACCCAAGCTTTTCCTTGCTCTTTCAAGTCATTTTTGGACTTGTTTGGAAAATCTGCCCTGCTTTCCACAGATAACCTCATTCTGTGAGTAATAAATTCTTCCTACTCTCCAGATGTATATGCAGAACCATTCATTTCATTGTCCAAACCACATTTTGAGCAGAGGTCCATCTTGTTTTAAGGTGTAGCCATTACAGTGGGAGTGAAGAGAGTGATGTTGGATGTTGCAGAATGGGTTGCAATGCGTGAATGTTTAATTGCAAAATGAGTGTGCAAAAAGGGAGAGATTAGTGGCAAAGAAAATTGTGCAAAAATTTGGATGTGGTTGGAAAAACAGTGGGTGTGCAAGGCATGTTTGTTAAACAAATGTTCATAGAGTGATAGTTGAATTGTGCAGGGTGGTGGAAAAAGTATGGCATAGCCTTGTTGGACAATGTATATAAGGTCAGAGACAACCTGGAATGATTGGAAGCTTAATTGCTTGCAAAGGTTTTGCAAAGCATATAAATGGACACAGTGGGTATGAATGATTGATAGGTGAATGTAACAACTCAGTGTTTAAGCAGTCATATTTGAATGATACAGAAATGGTATGTAAGTATTTTTAAATCACAAAGAGTGGCTCTGCAAGGTCTTATAGTTAAATGGCACACCATGGGTGCAACTTTCATTCATTGTATCCATTTGTGCTATTTTATTTTCACTTGTTAAACAAAGTTGATGCCATTCCCCTCCATTCCCTGCATACTTATGTGTACCATCCAACTTGACTACAACCATACTCTCTCTGCAATTCAACACCCACAGCATGTTCATCCATTCTGCACCATCCAACATCCACTCTTGCACTGTTCATTAAAAGAACAAGCCTTGCATATACTCTGTTTGTTATTTGACCATAATTCCTTGCAAACATATTCTGTTCTATTCAGCTTAATATGTCATATTCCCATTATGTTCCATCCAACTTTCATTTCAGATAATACTCTCTGTGCTATTCCACCTAACCTGGTGGAATCCCAGATGCAGGGGATTCTGTGATATACAGTGTTTGGCTTTGTGGTCTCTGTAATACTAAAACTCATGTTTTCAAGGAGATTGGCATGGATATGGATTGAGTCAACATGAAATATATGCCTCACCTTATGAATATAAAATAATTTGGAGATTTTACTGAGTTTCACTTACTTTTCCTTCTGCCCAACATATTCATGGAAATGCTTTACCTGGTTGTGGTAAAGTTACATGAATAACAATCATTAGTAGTAGTAGTAGTATTTTTAATTTCTCAGTAAATCTTTTTCCTTTTCCAACATGAGGGCACTCAGTACAAATAGAAAATCATTTCTGAGTCACTCTCCTCTAAGAAACATTTTCCACAAAATACAGAATCCAAAATAATATCCTTTCATCTAGAAATCTTTACACACTGAAAATGGCTTTTATATGATAAAGCATTATTTTTCACAGTTAAAAACAGTATTAAGATTTTAGTTCATTCTTCTTTACTGTAAACAGATTTATTTTTCACAAGAAAAGTTAGAACATTTTTCAGATCTGCTCTCAAATCCGCTCACATTTTTGTAAAATCTGATTGGAAATTTTCTGACTTCCAGCCCAGTGGGGCCCTAGGCATCCACAGATCTTCTGCCATTTCAAACATGACATCCCAGGTGCTTCATCCCACAATTTTCTTTGTTAATGTACTCCTTTTTCAGTAGTTTCCTTTTTCAAGTCTATGCAAATAGTTTCATGGGCTTCCTCCATGCTAAGTAAAGTTAACCAGGGGGTGGAAAGTCTGGCCTTATCCATTTTAAATACTAATAACTTTTTCAATCCATTGTGACATAAAACTAAATTTCCATGGACACATAGATTTACTCCACTGAAATTTCCCCATGCCCTCTTTAAAGTCCTTGAGATCTTAAGCCAAGGTTGGTCTGGTCATCATCCTGGTTCAGATATCATCTCCTTTCCCTGAAGTTACTCAACCAAATCACTCAATCTTCAGTGGAATTTTACTGAAATTCCACTTCTCATACTAATTCAGGTTTTACCATATTGGAAAAGTGATGTGACATGACTAAATGAGGCCCAAACCAGTGAATGCGGGGTTTCTATAACACCATAGATACAAAATTACAGGTGTTGAAGAAACAATATGTCCATTAAAGAGTCATAAAAATTATCACAAAAAAATGAAAGGACTGTTCTAGCTTCAAAGATAAAGGAGAGATTTAACAATCAAATGTACTGAATTAACAACAAGAATGAAAAGATCTCCAAATCTTCTAGTTGAAAAGAGAGGTGACATACAAAGGACCAAGATTTACAATGGCATCTCATTTTTTAACATCAAATCTGTATGCCAAAAAGCGATGGAAACATGCACTTCCAGTAGTATGAAATGGCATGAGATAGCCATAAACATATAAGTAATCTGTTATGTACATCAAGCATATTTATATGCATTATTTCCTACAAAAATAAGTGTGATCCCTACTTTTCATTGTCAAAAAAGAAGAGTGAGTAGAAGGGAGCTCATTAATTATATGGTGAAATAGGACTTCCCAGGGTCCAAATTCTGCTCACAGGGGTGAAATGGGTTTTGAGGTTGAAAATTGGTGTAGGAAACCACTTCAGGCAACACAGGAAAGTTCAATGAAACTGTCCCATTAAGACATCATCTTCAAAGGATCCACCACATTAATAAAATTATGCTCTAAAGAAATTCACCCCTCAGTTTGTCTCTCCTGTGAATTCAGCTGGGGAAACATGTTATCCATAATAATGGCCTTCCCTCCCATATAGCCCAGCAATCCATTGAACGGTATATACCTAAAAGAATTGAAAACAGGAACTTTAAAAGATAATTGTACACTGATGTTCATGGATGCATTATTCACAATTGCCAAAAGATGTAAGCAACCCACATGCCCTTCAACCAATGAACGGATAAGAAAAATGTGGTATATAACACAAAGGAATATTATTCAGCCATTTAAAGGAATGAAGATCTGATACATGCAAAAACATGGATGATCCTCAAAGATAAAATGTTGAGTGAAATAAGCCAGATACAAAAGAACAAATAGTGAATGATCTCACTGATTTTAATTAATAATAATAAGAAAATTATAGTCAGAAAAAAGAATCTAGGTTACCAAGCACCAGGATGTAGGCGAGGAATGGAGAATCAATGCTTTAATTGTACACATTTTCTTTTTGGGTTGTTGGAAATGTTTTGGAGATGGATGGTAGTGATGATAGCACAACGTTGTTAACATGGTTGGTGACACTGAATTGCATACTTGAATGTGGTTGGAAGGGGAGATGTTGGGTTGAATATGTGTTAGTAGAATGAAAATATAAAAAATAAGGAATGGCCTCCAATAAAATTTCTAGTAATAAGATTGCTATTTCAATGTCTTATGGGCAATATAAAAATACATAAAATTTCACAAATTTCTATCTCCATGCAGTCAGGAAAACACAAAACTGAGAAATTATACAAAATTGGCCCTTAACTAGTGGTTCCTTAGCAAATGGAAATATTAAACTGCAAAATTAGATTGAAATGTCCCTCACTTGGACCTTTCCATATTTTCTCAAGGCAATTTGAATATAATATGAAAACACAATAAAAATAATTGAACTTCAACTAGGTACACCCATTCTGTGGACTTTCTTTCCACTCATTTCACACCCACTTTGTGCTATTCAACTTAAAATCATTGTGCATATTTTGTGAGCTATGGCAGTGTGATATTATTTATGAATTACAAAAAAAAGATGTGGATTATGTTTGTAAACTAGTCTATTCCTCTGGGTATGATAAACCTTTGATTGTATTAGATTCAGGTGAGAAATCTGATTAAATTATGTTAAGATTAGAGATTTGATTCAACAAAGTCTGTAGAGTACAACACAGCTTTGAGTACCAGCCTGCTTGGTGAGCTGATAAAACAGACCCTCACATAGAATTAGATACACAGAAAAGTTATGCAAAGGATCAAGATGAGCCTGATAATTTACAGGAGGCCATGTGAAATGAACAAAGCAACTGAGCCCAGAAAGAAACAAGCCCCAGAGAAAGAGAGATGAGCCCTATGCCAGCCTACAGCTGAGATCAGAAGAAGGTGTGACTACAGAGCCTTAAGAGGAAGGAGAAAGGCTGAACCACCATGGACTTCACCTCCCATATTTCTTCAACATGTGGCAACAGACTTTGGGTTAGGAAGCACCTCTTATTGTACTTTGAGTTGGACTCTTTAGGGCCTTGTAACTGTAAAGTTTTACTCCTAAATAAATACCCTTTACAAAGCCAACAGTTTTCTGGTACTTTGCATCAACACTCCTTTGGCTGACTAAAACAAAATTTGGTACCAGAAGTAGGATGTATTAGTCAGTGTTCTCTAGGGAAACAGAATCAACAGGAGGTATCTGTAAATAGTATGAGATTGTATAAAATGCTCTCATGTGACCAGGGGGATGCACAAGTCCAGATTTTGCAGACAAGCTGCAATCAAGTGTCTCCAATGAAGGTCTAATGAAGGTCCTTGATGAGTTTCCAGGAGATGTTGACTGTCCAAAGATGAGCTGGAAAATTCTCTGTGAATGCTGAAATCACTTTTCTTTTTAACGCACTCAGCTGATTTGACACAATTACCATGCTGAGTTGACACTTTAGCCTAACCATCACATGACACATCTTATATCAAAGAGTTGATCTCTGTTTCCATTGACCAAGTTGGTACTATCCAAGACCAGAGTGCTGACCTTTGAACAATTAGCCAAAACTGACAGAGTCATCTTCCTAAAAGCTCTGGAAAACACATAAAATGTTGCGGCAACTGGGAAATTGCCAAATCAAGAAAAAGAAGCCTGAAAAATTGTAGGTGGATTTTGTGGTGCACTTTCTAGTGCCTCCTCCATCCACTCCCCAGTATGTTCTGGAGCCAGCCTGTGTTCCCTCTTTAGGTCAATGACCCTGTTCCATATGGAGCACAGTAACATCTATGTGAAAACTGTTACCATTCTATATGGTGGAAGCCCGAAAGACTTAATAAGGAACGAGTCACCAACTTGCCTTCTTGGGATTTTCCCTGAGCTGCTTGGTGACAGTTAAAGCAGTGAAATAAATAATTAGGAAAAAACAGCCTGGAGCAAAGGACTACCTTTCATAAAATTCATAAAATAGAACAACCAGGAGTGTGGGAAAGTCTATTTCAGAGAGAGTACAGGGGGAATTTGTACCCCTATAAAGTGTAAACAGAGAAATTCCTATGGATTTGAGCAAGAAAAAGACCAAGAAAAGAAGCAAACTCCATGGCTCCATTCAGGTTCATATATGACAGAAAAGACCCCATACATTTTCTTGATAAGAATGCTCTGATGTAAATCATAAGCCAAATCAATGGCAATTTGCAAAGACTATGAAGGGTGTTGTTTCCTTTTATCATCGTTGGTGTTATTTTTGTTAGCTCCTGGAACTCAAGAAATCTGTCATATTATTACCTGGATAAAAACTTAATGAACAGAACACTCAAGGAGTAAATCCCAGAGTTAAAACTTTACAACATTAAAATTTACAGTGTGCAACAAAAGATTATAAGACAAACAAAGAAACAGGATATTATGACTCATCCAAAGGCACAATATAAAATTCCAGAAACTATCAATGAAGAGGACCATATTTTGTAATTAATAGACAAAATCTTTAAAAAAGGATATTTGAGCTCAAGGAGATAAAGGAAACATGGAAAATGATTTAAAGAATATGAGGAAAACAATGAAAGAACAATGAGTACCTGTGAGATTCTCTACTGGAACATAAAATAAATCCTGAATTTGAATCCCACAATAGTGAAATGAAAAGTTCCGTAGAGAATTTCCACAAAAGATTGCCTGTAGAAGAAAGAACCACTAATCATGAAGTCAGAACAAATGAAATACTCCAGGCATAGGAGCAAAAAAATAAAAACTCAAAATAAAAGAGCAAAAAGAGCCTAAGAGACCTATAGGTTTCCATCAAACTTACCAATACAGGAATTATAGAAATCCCAGAGGGAAAATAAAGAGAAAAGGGACAGAAGGAATATTCAAAGAAATAATGGCAGAAAACACACCAAATTTAATGAAAGACATGAATATGCACATAAAAGAAAACCAACAAACCACCATCAGAACAAACTCAAAGAGAATCACAAACAGACACATACAAATCAAATTGTTCAGTGCCAAGGATAAGAAGAAAGTTTTGAAAGCTGCAAGAGAAAAGCAATGGATTATGTATGAGGGAATCCTAATAAAATAAAGTGCCAGTTTCTCATCAGAAGCCATGGTTTCAAGAAAGCAGTGGGTTGAAATACTTAAAGTGCTCAGAGAAAATAACCACACACCAAAAAATTTATATTCAGCAAGGACTTTCTTTCAAAAATGACAGAGAGATTAAAATATTTACAGATAAACAAAGGCTGTAGTAGTTCATCACTACTAGACCTACCCCATAAGCAGTGCTAAAGGGTGTTGTTAAGACTGAAAAGAATGGACACTAGAAAATGGATCAGAATGACAAAGAAAAAGACTTCCAGTAAAGGTAACAATTTGGGTAATTTTAAATGTCAGTGCCATTGTGTTGTATTTTTTGGTATGTAACTCCATTTTGTACTTCTTATATGTTCTAAAATCAAAGGCAAATAAAATTAATGATAAATCTATGCTATTGGAAATACAATGCAAAAAGATATACATTGTAACAAGTACAAATAAAGGTGGGAGTTGGAGGAGAATAAAATCAGTGTATGTGTATGTTACAGAAATTAAATTGATATCAAATCAACATGATTGTTATAAAGAGTGTGAAATTTTGGCCCCAGGGTAACCACAAAGACAATACATGAAAAACATATTCAGAAAAAAATGCGAAAGACTCAAAGTGGTCTAATACAAAAAATTCAAACAAATATAAAATAAGTTATTAATAGATGAATTGAAGGTTATAAAAAGGTTTAAGATTTACAAAGACAAAATAGCAAAATGGCAGAAGTGACTGTAAATATAAATGTATTAAACTCTCAAGGCAGAATACAGAGATTGACAGAATTGATGAAAAGGCATGTCCCAAATGTACGCTATTTATATGTGACTCACCTTGAAGTCAAAGACACAAGTCAATTTAAAGTGAAAGGTGGAAATATAGTAGTGAAAAGAGCTGAAGTAGGTATACTAATATGAGATAAAATAAATATTAATTAAAAACAACTCTGAAGCACAAAGAAGTTACAATGAAAAAAGGGCCAATTTATCAAAAACACATAAAAATTAGAAATATGTGTGCATGAAATGACAGAAACCAAAATATATGAAGCAAATACTGACAGATTTGAATGAAAAAATATATTAGCCTTCATAAATAGCAGGATACTTCAATACATTGAATAATGGAGAAGATATAGAAACAAAATCAAAAAAGAATTGGAAGACTAGAACAATGCACTTAACCATGGAAACTTAATGAAGAAAAATGATAGATAGGTGATAGCAAGGTATATAGATAAATGATATAGATAGATAGATGATGATAGATAGATAGATGATATAGATAGATAGATGATGATAGATAGATGATGATAGATAGATAGATAGATGAGAGAGAGAGAAAGAGAGATGATAGATAGATAGAACTCTTCTCAAAACAGTACCAGAATACACATTCTTTTCTAGTGCACATGGATCATTTTCCACTATAAACCATATGTTAGGTAAAAAAGGAGGTCTCAATAGATTCAAAAATCTCAAAATCATACAATATGCATTCTTTAACCAAAATAGAAAAAGCAACCAAGTTTCAATAACAGAGAGTAGTGGAAAATTTACAAGTAAGTGGACATTAAACAATGTACTTTTAAACAATCAGTCAAAGAAGAAATCATAAGGAAATTCATAAATATCTCTAGGTGAATAAAAAGGAATATAGAACTAACCCAACCTTATGGGATGCACATAGGAAGTGCTGAGAGGGAAATATATAGCTCTAAATGCTTACATAAAAAAAAAAAAGGAAATAAAAAGGTTTCAAATCAGAGATCTAATCTCACAACTGGAGATTTAGGAAAAGAAGAGCAGACTAAATATAAAGTAGTTAGAATGAGGAAAATAATAAACAATCAATCAGTGATAAGTGAAATAGAGAGCGGAAAAATAGAGATAATCAACTATACCAAAAATTGAATCTTTAAATAGACTGATGAAGAAAAAAAAAAATCAACAAATGGTGGAGTACAACAAGAATCAGCAGTATTTCTATACATGAGCAATGAACATTCTGTAGAGGAAATCAAGGGAAAAAGTCATTTACAATACCAAGTAAAAGAATCAAATAACTATGAATAAATCTAACCAAGAATGTAAAAGAAAGACATTACTAAAATAAATCAAAGGAAACCTAAATTAATGGAAGGAAATTCCATGTTCATGGATTGGAAGACTAAATATTGAGATGTCAATTCTATGCAATGTGATTTACAGATTAAGTGCAAGCCCAATAAAAATTCTAACAGCCGTCTTAGATATTGAAATGCCA
>JAQZBX010096700.1:0-11770 GCA_029593785.1 Cabassous unicinctus
ATTTTTTTTTTTTTTTTTGTGGATCAAACAATATGTTACACAATATATTTAGTTCATAGTAACGCATTCATACAGTATTTGTCCTTTTGTGTCTGGCTTGCTTCACTCAGCATAATGTCCTCCAGATTCATCCATGTTGCCATATGCTTTACGACTTCATTTCTTCTTACAGCTGCATAATATTCCATCGTGTGAATACTTAGTAGATTTTTGATAATTGTTTGATGACTAAATTAGATTTTAGTTTTTAACTTGCAAATAATTACGTATTTCCACTCACTAGACCTGCACTGTCCAATACCATAGCCGCTAGAACAAATGTGGATATTTAAATGTAACAAAAATTAATTAAAATTAAATAAAATATTGAGTTCCTCAGTCACACCATCTATGTTTCAAAGGCTCACTAGCCACATGATGCTAGTGGCTGCCATATTGCATAGTGGAGACATAGAACATTTCCATCATCTAGAAAGTTCTGTCGAACAGTGCTATGCTAGAATGAGAGCAGGCACTTAGTCCAACTTATTTGCCACGGAATCCTCAATACTAAGCTCTTAATTGGTACTTATTACACATTTAGTGACATAGACATTAATAAATTAAATGTTAGTTTACAATTTATAAAGTGTCAACTATTTGACAACAACAATAATTGTAATGTAACAGTAATAAGCATTTATGGAGCATTTACTATAAGAACACCTTGTGCTTGCCTCTTTACATGAATTTCTTCACTTACTGCTCTTATAATCCTATGAGATAACGACTGCTCTATCCCAATTTTCGTATGACTCCTCCATTATCAATACCACCCTGGAGATAAAGGACTTTCTCCTCTGGGAATCAGGAGTCATTAAAAGAAACCAGGTCTTCCAAGACCTTCCTTGGAGTTCCTTTGTCTTCCCCTAATGCAAATAACCCCAGGCTGCCTTGAGAAAAGACCTCCTTCTGGCCGTTTTCATTCAGATGGGAGATGGCTCTCTTCTCCTAAGCATATGTAAGAGCAGGATAGAATATCTCCTTTGTGCCAGACACTGAGAAAACTGCTTTGCAAGAATTATTTAATCATCCCAGCAAACTCATGAGATTGGTATTGCTCCCCCTCTATTACAAAGAAATAAAACTTTAAAAGATTAAATAACTCCTACAAGGTCACATAGCTAGTAAATAGCAGAGTTGGACTTGAACCAGGCTTAGCCCAGGGTCAAACCTGGAAGGTGCAACCTCCCTGAGCCTGTTTCCTCATTTGCAAACTGGGGGTCACAGTTGCCATCTGCCAGGAGGATTGATACAAGGATGAAATGGATAATATGGCAAGGTGTTCAGCTTGGAGCCTGGCCCTTAGTGAGACTGCTGCCACCCTGTGACTTGGGAGGAAGCAGGTAAAGTGAGACATGAAGTGTCAAAGAATCAACATTGTTAAATAACAGGTTAGCTTCCTCTTTGGAGATGCTAAAGAAGTGAAGAGAAAGGCTGAGCGAGGGCAAATGGAAGAAATGGTGGCAATAGGAGGGGCCTTAAGACATGTACTAATTAAGGGCTTCATCACCAGCTCAATGATGTGTCAAGATGACAGTCAGTCAAGCAGATAAGGGGGATGAGTTAACATCTCTTGGGGGATGCGCAGGCATGATATTGGCTGGCAGACAAGAGCACAACAGTGACCAGGAAGCTGCCAGAAAGTTATTTTCATGAATTACAGTGAAAGATTTGAGTTGTCTGCCACCCTGGTGGTTTTAACCCTCCCTTGGCTAAGGCAAGGTCCAACAGCCCCTTGGAATGAATGCATGTCTTTGGATCATAGGAACTGGTCCAGGTGCAATGGGAATGGATATTTAGGATCATAAAGGATAACATGGAAAGGAAATATGGAAGGAGTAACAACAAAGAATTTGGAATCCCAGCTCGTACATGTCTTAGGTTAAATCCAAGGGTAATGCACCCTTTTGACCTGACTGCATCCAGATGCCCAGCATGATGTCATCAGGAGTGTCTCCCACTCTCTGTTTCTCAGCACTCCCTCTCCTGAGTTGACTGTATGCTCAAGCAGGTTCTCTTTTTTTAATTACCCGAAAGAGAAACTTTGTACCCATTAAACGATAACTCCCCAGTCATCCCCTCCCAGCAGCCTCTGGTAACTTCAAATCTACTTTCTGTCTCTATGAACTTGCTTATTCTAGATGTTTCATCTAAATCGAATCACACAATATTTGTCTATTTGTGTCTGGCTTATGTAACTCAGCATGTTTTCAAGGTTCATCCATGTTGTAGCATGTATTAGTCAGGGTTCTCTCAGGAAACAGAATCAACAGGAGATATCTGTCAATAATATGAGATTTTAAAAGAGTCTCTCACGCAACCATGGGGATGCACAAGTCCAGGCTCCACAGGCAGGCTGCAAACCAGTGGCTCCAATGAAAGTCCGACAAAGGGTCATTGATGAGTTTCTGGGAGAAGTTGCCTGTCCAACAACGAGCTGGGAAATTCTCTCTGAATGTTGAAATCACTTCCCCTTTTAAGTCATTCAAATGATTGGATAAAAGCACCACCCATTGATGATGTAATCTCCCTGATTGATGCAGATGTAATCAGCCATCCACGTAGTAAACTCACTGGTGATTGAAGTCCATAAATGCTCTTGTATTACTATTAGCCCAGTGCTTGCTGGAACAAACGCCTAGACACAATTACCTGGCCGAGTTGACACATTAGCCTAACCATTACATAGCATGTGTCAGCACTTCATTCCTTTTTTATGGCTGAATAATATTCCATTGTAAGGATATATCACATTTCCTTTATGCATTAATCTGTTGATGGACACTTGGGTTGCTTCCCCCTTTTTGGCTATTGTGAAAAAGGCTGCTATGATCAGTGTGCAAGAATTGTTCAAGTCCCTGCTTTCAATTCTTTCAGTTTTTATGTAAGAGAGGAATTGCTGGGTCATATGGTAGTTCGATATTTAACTTTTTTAGGAACCGCCAAACTGTTTTTCCACAGTGGCTGCACCATTTTGCAGTCCCACCAACATTGTACAAGGGTTCCAATTCCTCCATATCCTCAACAACACTTATTTTCCATTAAAAAAAAATATTAGCCACCCTAGTGGGTGTGGGTTGGTATCTCTTTGTGGTTTTAATTTGTATTTCCCTAATGGCTAATGACGTTGAGCATCATTTCATGTGCTTATTGGCTATTCCTCCATCTTCATCTTTTTAAAAATTAATTTCATTTACATCCACCAAACATAAACTTCTCCCTTATCTCCAACTCATGGTAACCACTAATCTACTTTCTGTCTTTGCAAATTTGTCAAGCAGGTTCTTGCCCTGGGGTGTGAAGGTGGCTCTCATCAGCTTTAGGCTTTCACTTACAGCTTAGTAACTCCAACAGAGAAAGAAAAGAGAATGTTTCTAGCTTAGGCTGGGTTCCCCCAGAAATAGACCCTGAGATGAGGGCAAGTGGTCCCAGGAAGCTATGGTAGGGGAGTGGGAAAGTGAGAAGGAAAGGGAAGGAAGTGCATTAATGAGCAACTGATGCTCAGTCCCACTGGGGATGGACCTCTATGAGACAGTACAGACTACACTCCACAGGGGACCCATTCCAGGGATGAGGGAGCTGGGGTATTGATTCTTCAATTCCCATCCCTCTTTGTGTGGGAGCTGCTGTCAGAGGCATTAGTTCCACAGCCCTTGTGTTTGTCCCATGCAAAGGGCTGGGAACATTAGAGAAAACCCACAGGGGAAGAGTGTCAAGTGCTTGAACTTGGAGGTGTCAGCAAGTATGGGAACAGTGAGCACTGAGGGGGATCTGGGAGAGACACTAGCAGCATCTGCTTCCCCTCTTTCCCTATGGTTCCAGCAAAAGTTCTGGGCCTGAATCTTATTAAATTGACTTGGCGCATGTGCCTTTCCTTGAATCAAGCACTATGACCAAATGGGTGAACTGTGGCAACCTGCCAGACTCAAGGAAAAAGAGTCAGCCTTGCCAAAACCACAGACTGAGAGTGAGGTGGGGGGACCCCCGTGAAAATTGAGGTGCACTATCAAAAAGCTGAATGAATGAGTGTCCAACAAAAGCAACAGACAGATGGATGTTTGACAAGTGACAACACTGACTTTGTCATCCTTCACCCCTGCAATTCAGACTAATATCTTCTCCTTTGAAAGGACAGGACTATTCCTGGCCCCAGAACAGCCCCATGGGAGATAGATATAAAAGTGAGTGTGGTTAGCCACTTTCAATTGCTCAGATTCTCATGGAATATGTGCACACACACACACTCACACGCACACATATTTTTTAACAGAGGCTTCGAAGATGTGATACAAATGCTTACATGAGCCTAATGGGGCCAAATCTCATTAATTATATTGATACTGTTTGAGTTGGCCCTGGGGTTGGAGAGTGGGTAATAACCACAATTCATATGCCCATGTGGCACTGTTCAGTGAAGGGATCTCAATAAAGGGAACGCCAAAATCTCCTTTTCTCTTTGTAACTTGGCATGTGACATCTGGGGCTATTTCCTCACATGGCCCTTTTGCATTAATGTAGTTTAAGTACTTTGAAAAGGTGCCTAAGTGATAGCTATTAAGCAATTTTCTTTTAAAGGTAGAGGAAACGACAATCAAGAATCAAGGGGAGGGGAGTGAGGATTGTGCCTTTCCCTCTCCCCTGTTAAAATGTCAGAGAGCCCCTACACCCACAGTAATTGCAAAACAGAGCTCTGGATTCCTGCAAAGCAGGAACTTCTGTGGCGATAGAGCAAGGTCACCAGGGAGGAGCTGGCTCTCCTGCTTCCATGTTACCTTTGAAACTCTGAAGAAATGGGAAACTTAACCCCCAATAAGCTGAATACATTACCTGTTAGCAGGTAGAGATGTGTTGGAAGAAGGAGGGTGAAATGAACCAGTTCTCTTGATAATCAACTACATTGGTTTGGTGCTTCTTGGCACTATTGCTCATCTATACCATGGCAATAATCCACTTCATCTTAGGGTTATTGAAAGAATTTAGATAGTGCATGCAGGGTGCTCTGTGTACAATGGCAGGGATTGCTAGCTGTCCTGATAACTATTTTCACCTTCTTCCTTAGAACCGTATTATGAATTTTACAAAAGCATACAACTTCCCCGTATAAATGTTACATTTCCCAGCCTCCTTTGCAGCTAGAGATGGCCATGTGACTAAGATCTGGCCAATGGGATGCAAACGTTCCTGTGGCAGCTTCCAGGACCGTTCCTTAAGAGACAGCTGGTGCTTAGCCTTTGCCCTTTCTTTCTCCCTTCCTCCATATTGCTGCCTGGAACATAGATGCTGCCATCTTGAATTAGGTGGGGGACCGATGCTGATGCATGCAGGTTCTCACGGAGGAGCAAAAAGAAGAAGCCTGGGTCCCTGACGTCACAGAGCTCACACTGTTTTTCTAGACCTCATTCTATCCTTTTTGAAGCAGTTATCTGGGGTTTTCTTTTACGAGCAGCCAATCCCCAGTCCTAGTTCATTCACACTGAATTTGGCATTCTCATCAAAGCTAGGTATTGTAGTAGGGTCACAAATTTAGCTCACACAAAAATTCAGGTTTCTTCATTTTGTCTATTTCTTTCTTTTTCTTTTCCTTTAGGTACTGGGGCCGGGGATGGAACCCAGGACCTCGTATGTTTGCTTGTTTTTTGTTTTTTTTGTTTGTTTCTAGGAGGCACGGGGAACTGAACCCAGGACCTCCCATGTGGGAAGCAGGTGCTCAAACACTTGAGCCACATCTGCTCCCCTATTTCTAAGATGCCTTTCTTCATATTAATTTCTTAAGGTAATTTTCAATTTCCTGGTAATAAATTCCATTTCAAGATGGCATATAGCTTGAGTGGACCAAAGGGTGTGCCTAATGTGATTTCTTGGTAGAAAGAAAGCCTCATGCCAGTCCTGGTATGGTCAACACTTGATCAAGGCCTTTTTCCTAGACTGGGCCTCCTATCTGAATTCCTAAGTCCTGGATTTGCACCATTTTCCCTACCCCTCTCCCCACAGCAGGCCACTCATTCCCATCCTGTTGGTTCTCAATTCAGCTGTGGTCTTTGCCCTAGAATTCCTTGATCCCTACCTCTCCATGCTAGAACCAAGGGCAGCTTGGAGAAGTTCAGCCTTTAGGCCCACTTTGACCCAATTGTGCTGATCACTGAGTCTACATAGATGTAGCTGGGTATCCCCAGAGGCATGTCTCTTTAGAATCCCAAGTGGGAATAGGAATTGTGGTGGATACTGTTACATGCCAGTCAGATCTCCTTCCAGAATGAAGGACTTATTCCTCTGGCAATTTTGGGACTGAAAAAAAAACTGACTGCCCAAGTTCATACCCCCCTGCAGGGGCCATTCACGTCCAATGACTGATCAACTTGGGCTACAAAGACCCAGAAACCCCTATTCCAACTTGGAACAACTCTGAAGAGAAATCCCAGCTCCAGAGCTCCTCATGGGGTCAAATGAGTCCTTTGTCAGAATAAATCACAGCTCAGCTCTTCCTTCTGCCCACTCTTAGCTCCCATCCACTCCCGTCTACAGGTGTTGATTCCAAAGGCACTCCTTAATAAACATCCATATGCTAAACTTGGTCTTAGAGTTCACTTCCCAGGGAACCCAGTTGGCAACAGGGCCACATACTTCTTTCCTTTACCCCCACATTTAAACACCCATGTTCTGATTGTTCCCTTCCACTTCTTCTGTTTCCACCTCTACTTCAAAATCCCTTGGGACCACAAAGGGTGAGCAATGCCCTCTTCTTCTAGATCATCTTTTCCTGTGAGCAGCACTTCTTATGGCTTAGCCATCAAGAGTCAGAATCTGGAACCAGAATAGGGGCTGTCTGGAGGGAGCTGGGACCATGGAAAAGACAAAACCATTGTCAGAGATGCCTCCCAAAGCATGGAGGTTCAAACACACTGGCTTCTCCATTTTTCCCACCCGTTAGTCTTTCACCATTGCCTCTCATAGGCTGAAACTACCTGGAAATGAATTACTAAGGGAGACCTGGAGTTTGGAGGGATCAGCCCCCTGCAGTACAGAACAGAGGAGAGGAAGGTTGGAGATGGATCTGAAAGCAAGCAGGCCAACGAGCAGCTGACGCCTTAACATGCTAAATACTATGTGCAGCCAAACCAAGATATATGTTGAGATATTTCCCAAACATATTCAAATATAAAATTGTATGCTTTATTTATTTACCAATTTATGATCTTACTGCTTAATGCTTCAGCAGAGCACACATTGCAACAAACTCACTTAAATGATCCCCCATTGTTGAACATTTAGGCTGTTTCTGTTTCTTTCCTTTTGTACTTAGCATGACAATTCCTGGATTGCTTTTCTCAGACTTCTTTCCATTCTCCCCCTGAACAAGCCTCTGTCAGCCTTTGTAGGGCTTACCTGATCATTGATTTCACCAAGGCAGCATGTCAAGTGACTTGGAGTAAATGCACAGCCTGACTCCATTATTCAAGTTTAGATTCATATGGTCCAGAATGAATTGAGGATGTAATACAGGGTGCAGTGTACAGATGTTGGGTGGGCCGAGGCCTTTATTCAACAAGGCAGGCGCTTCTACTTCCTTCCTTCCCACTGGCGAGGCTTTCAGATGGCACGGGCTGGGTGAAGGCAGCTGATTGCACCCAGCCTGGAGTGCCCTTTCTCATGCTCTCTGCCATCCTCCTGTTCCTTACAGAAAGCCTGGAGGGCCAAAGATGCCAAGTCCTTTTGCATTACAAATCAACCGAAAGAAAACTATCCTTAACTAAGCTGAGCAATAGGGCATCTTGCTTAAAAAAATCTCTTGCAATGAAAAAGTGGCCCAAAGAATGCACGGTGTTTGCTGGAAGTAAAGCGTGCCTTCTCTCCATGTCAGCTACTTGTCAGTATCTGTGTGACAGAATTTTTTGTCTGTTGGATTTTTGTGCTGAGATTCTTATGTCAGTAAAAAGTGCCATGTCTTTGGGTGTCCTAGGGATGGAGGGAGGCAGCAGGAGAGGAGTTGTGTAGCATTTCGGGGGTTTGCAACTAAAATCTTTCTCCAAGAGCTTTATTAGAACGTTGAATCCCAGTTCTGGCCTCTACCAGGTGAACGATTTCTTCAGATTCTGAAGGTGACTTGATATGGGTATTAAATAATAAATAATAATAACAGCAACAGGTGTTACATGTAGTCCTCCCACCAGCCCTGAAAGGTAGGCTGCTCCTGCCAACCCCTTTTACAGATGTGCAAGTTGATGTACAGAGAGCTTAATTCACTGGTAACTAGCGGAGGCTGCTCCAAGGCCCATTCTTAGGCATTCTCCCACCTCTGTACAGTTCTACACAGTAGATCTAGTACAACGACCTTGAACGTGCCATAGCTGTGCACTGCCCAACCTGCTTTCACGTGCTTTTGAAAGTCACCAGTCTTGGCAGGAAAGTCTATTACAGGCATCGTTATTCTTCTTACAATGGGAAGGACATCTGGATTCTTCTCCCCTCTGCCAACCATTAGTTGAGTGGTGGCTTTAAACCACTCCAACCTTGAATTTCATCTCGTCTCTATCTACAAACTCAGGGGCGGGGGTGTGAGTTGATCAATACCAGTATGAACTTAAAGGTTGTAACATCACTTTGTCCACTCTAAAATACTACCCCATAGGAGAGAGTATGTGTTCCCATTTACAGATGAGAAGAGTGAGGGGAAGAGAGATCTGGTCACTGCCCCAAGTTCACCTTGAAATTAAGGATCAGATCGGTGCCTACTAGCCAGCTCTTCTGACTCTACCCAGTCACTTTTCATTGTATGAAGAACTCCCAAGAGAAAGGGGAGAGACTTCTCTAAATGATCACCTCGCCCAGGAGCCCCTGGTGCTGAGATGGATCTGTCTGCCCAATGCCTCCATCTTCATCCAAAATAAACTGGGAAATGTGCCCCCCATATTTAGCTGGCTCTGGATTCTCCAAAGGCAGCAACTTAGGGAAGCTGCCTCTGGCATCTGTCTGCCATTGGCACTGCCACAGGATCGGGTTTCAGAGATATACTGCATATCTCAGGGGCGCCTGGTATTCAAAGGGGCTCTTAATGAACATGGTTAGCATCATTAGACAAAAAGGAAACATTCATGGTCTGGGCTTCTGCATTCCTTTATTTGTAAATGCCTCTTCCCCTGTTTTAATCCCAGAGCATCAAATGCCGTAGAGGGGACCTAGGGGAAAATAAAGCAGCAAAAGGCAAAGAAGTTGTATTGAATTTGCAACTCGTTCACCAGAAAGGGAAGAGGGTGCACCTTTCAAGGCCTGATGGGTGCAATGTCTTCCAAACTCCCCCAAATTGCCCCCAACACACACAGGCATGCACGGTCTGGGACCCAAAGCCCCTCGGTCACGGCCCCTCCCAGGTGGCTTGTTGCATTTAAATGGGGACATTCGAAGTTGGGGCAGCGTCAGGGAGTTGGAAATAGGTCAGAAGGAGTGGAGCAGGTCCCACTTTGCAAAAGGACCCTTATGTCTTCCGTTCCCCTGCTGGGCCAAAATCCATCTGATTTTCCAAATCCCGACCAAGTGTCTTCTAGCCAATAAGAATTTCTCTAGCTACCTAAAGGCTAAGTCAGGAGTCGGCCAACTCTAGACCACGGGTCAAATGCAGCCTGCTGCCTGTTTTTGTGTGGTCAGCAAGCTAAGAATGTTGTTTTTTGTTTGTTTGTTTTTAATTACATTTCTAAGGAATGCTATTTTAAATGATTATTTCAGTCCCTATGTAATATTATCAATTTTTTGCCTCTTAGTCTGCAGAGCCTGAAATATTTACTATCTATCTGCTCTTTACAGGAAAAGTTTGCTGCCACCTGATGTAGGTCAATCAATAGGCCATCATGCTTGCCATTGGGACAGCTCTTGACTCCCTCCCTTCCTTCCTTCCCTCCTTCCATCGGTGAGGGAGTTTTATGCTCTCTAAACCTTGGTTTCTCATCTGCAGGCACAGGGAAATATCCATACCAACCACATACAGTTCAGCATATTCCTTAGCTTGTGTTGGCAGCGATTATAATGATTGTTGGGAAAGAGGCTGTGTGGCATGGGAACCCCAGGCCACATATATACACCACAGGCGTCAAAAACATGCATACACATCACACAGATACACATGCAGGTAGTGGGCATCAGCAGGACGGGGTTAAAAATGCAAGGGTTAAGAGTAAGACCCTTTGGGTTTTGGATTTTGCTTAACACTTGCTGTCTATGTGACCTTGGACAATTCTTTTAAATTCTGAGTCTCATTTTCCTTACCTACAAAATGCAGATGATCATGTAAAACCTCCGTCATGGAATTGTTATGGGGGACAAATGACACTGCAATCAAAGCTCATCCCACAGTAAGTGTTCAGTAAAGGTGAGCTATTTTACATACACTCATTCACTCTCTCATATTTTGGCAAAAACACACACAGTTGCAAAGAAGTCATCCTCCATGTATTTCCCCTGTTACACTGTTACCAGCAACTGTTTCAGTGAAATCCAAATCAAAAAAGCAAACAGGAGATTCCGAAGAATCTAAACTTCCACCTCTCCCTCCCTCCTTTTCTTCTTTCCTTCCTTCTTTTTTCTCTGAGATCTGTTTTTAGAAGAAAGACACAACTCAAAGAAAACGAGCTGTTGTCCCCTAACATCCTCGAAAGTGACACCCTGCACCGTGCAGCACACTCACAGGTCAGCACCGTCCAGCCCAACTTCATCTACTGTCAACACTCCCATGCCAGCCCCCTGCAGGGAGACCTGATTGATGCTCTGAAAAGTGGTCCTGAATCCCTGCAGCCTTCCCCAGAGTCCATCAAAGTCCCATTTGGTTGGCAGGATTCTCCCCTGAAGGCAGTGCAACGGACTTGGGCCACTTTGAAAGATGTTTCCATAATGGCTAAGACAAAGTGAAGTTTCACGTTAACCGTCAAATAACCTGAAAATCGAATTGACCAGAGGCCCTCCCAGCCAGTCAGGACGCTTGGCCTTTATGGAGCAGACATTTATCGAGGGGCTCCTCGGGGTCGAGCATTATTTGGAGGGGTGGGGGTTGGGGTGGAGAGGAAGCCGTTCCAACCAGATAGAGAAGGTGCCGGCTGTGGTGGGGCTGGTGTGCTGGGAGGGAGGGGTGCGAGGGGGAAGGGAGGGGAGAGCAGACAGAGAACAAGGGGAGGAGCAAATACGCTGGATAAAGCCAGATTCTTATAAGAGTTTTGTTTTTTTAAACAATTTATTGAAGTATATCATTCATACATGAACATGCATAAACTATGAGTGTTCAGTAAACATCGTGAACTTACAAAACAAACATGCATAACATCACACAGGGCTCCCACACATCACCCCCCACAAACACCCTGCATTGTTGTGAAACATTTAACAAATCATGAAAGAGCATCGTCAAAGTATTACTACTAGGGAAACGGGTGTGGCTCAGTGGATAGAGCCCCCGTTTACCATATGGGAGGCCCGGGTTCACGCCGGCCTGAGCGGTGTGGTGGGCTGATGCAGCAACCTCACGGCAGGAAGCGGGTGTGGTGCAATGGATAGAGCACCCGTTTACCATATGAGAGGCCCCGGGTTCGCTTCCCGGGGCCTCCTTGTGAGGGCAGGCCGGCTCGCGAGGCGCCGTGGGCTGATGCGGCAAGACCTCACAGCAAAGGGGAGATAAGCAGACACAGAGAAGACACGCAGCGAATGGACACAGCAGCACAAGCAGCAAGGGGGGGATAAATAAAATAAATAA
>JAQZBX010096701.1:0-11772 GCA_029593785.1 Cabassous unicinctus
ATTTATTTATTTATCCCCCCCTTGCTGCTTGTGCTTGCTGTGTCCATCTGCTGTGTGTTTTTTCTGTGTCTGCTTATCTCCCCCTTGCTGTGAGGTCCTGCTGCATCAGCCCACCGCGCTGCGCGGGCCGGCCTGCCCTCACAAGGAGACGCCGGGAAGCGAACCTGGGGCCTCCCATATGGTAATCGGGAGCTCTATCGATTGAGCCACACCCGCTTCCCTTCTATAATTACTTAATTGACTAATGAGATTTTTCTAAAGACTTTCATCAATTGTGTTTATATTAGTAGTGTCTAATTCTATTTCACGACTGCATTCTCACCAGCATTTTTCTTTTTTAAATAAAGGACACCTATACTAAACATTTCTATTTGTAAAATACCAAAACTTCATTTCTCAGCCCATGCATGTTAGCCATTCCAAATAACAGAAGGGAACAACCACAGGCAACTGCAGTTTGAACCTTTACTGTTCTTTTGCTTTTGACATTTGACTCTGAACTTTGCCCCTTTCCCAGGAATGAAATCAGTGGTGTGCTGAGAACCCACTTTGTTGCTTGGGGGGCGGGGCGCTGATTTGTAGTCTTTGCTGATTTCCATGGTGTAAATACGCTAGGATGACGATTTCAAGCTATGAACATGATGTCACTGAAGGAGTTGGGAAGAGGTGTGTAGGAGCACACCATTGTATAGTATTTCCACCACACAGTTACAATAGACATCAATAATTCGAGAGCACAGATAATTGTAAAATGTAGTAAAATAATTAAGAAGTAATGTGAATAATTTATTACCTTTGTTTTTAATATAAATAATTTATTGATAAGTTTATAGAATTTAATTTTTAATAATGGCTGTATCTACTAATCAACTGACAAAATTCCTACAAACATAGTAATCAGTGCTTGTAAGCTGGAAGACCACTGGATTCAACCTACCAAAATTTCTCATGGTTCCAATTCTGACATAAATTCTCACAGAGCCTCTTGGCTCTTTGCAACTGGGATGTTGTAAGAGACATATACTTTGTACCGTGATTCCCTGGGGGCTGTCTCACTGTGGCACTCACAGGTGCCTGCTCTATATACTTTTCACCTAGGCAGTAGAGTTATTTGAAGACTTTATGTAATCCACAGCTTTTCCCTTGAGTTAGGAAAAGAAAAACAAGCCCACTAAATTAGACTTAAAACTAGCTATTTTGAAATTATAAAAGTTAACAGTGGGGGGTGACATCATCAACATGTTGACATAAGACACCCCATGAAAAAGCATCCCCAGAGATTTAGCTCATAAAAGGACAAAACCCACTTGCTTAGAATTCTGGAGGAAGGTAGAGACTGGAGAAGGACTCCACAAATGCTGAAAAATCTCAGCTAGAATTCCGTCCTGGACCACCAGTCAGATCCCCTTCCCCACCCCCTTACTTGGTCCCACGCAGCTTGGGAGTCACATGTTATAGTTAAGGTCCTGGAAGAGAAAAACAGCCAGCCAAAATTTCTTTATCTGGCAAAACTGTACTTCAAAAATGAGGAGAGTTTAAAATATTCACAGTTAAACAGAAACAGATTTTGTCAACAAGAGTTGATTTTGTCAACTACAGGGAGTTCTGCAGGTTGAAAGGAAAAGACAGGAGAGAGTGGCTTGGAGTAATGTGAAGAAATGAAGATCTTCAGTAAAGGTAACTAAAAGGGTAAATGCAAAATCCAAAAGTACTGTATCCTCAACATACAACTCTACTCTTTAATTCATATAAGAATCAGAATACAGTTGAACAAGAAAAAGGCATATTTCCTGATAATGGATATGCAAAATATAACATGGTAAAGTGGGACAAAAACAAAAAAAGAGGGGAAACCAAGGGATATGGGAGCAAAGAATGTGTATGCTATTAAAGCTAAGTTGGTAACTTTTCATATTAGTAGGATATAGATATAGGTTGTATAATATAAACCACAGGGTAACCACAAAAAAGTATTTTTTTAGGAGGTACCAGGGATTGAACCCAGGACTTCGTATGTAGGAAGCAAGCATTCAACCATTGAACTACATCCGCTCCCGCAAAGAAAGTATTTAAAAAATATACAGAAACAGAAATGAGAAAGGGATCAGTCAAATACACCACAAAAGATTAAGTATTTAGAAAAGGAGGTTGCAATAAAGGAAAAGAAATACAAAAAAAAAAAAAAAAAAAAAAAAAAAAAAAAAAAAAGATAAGACATATGAAAACCAAAGGACAGAATGGCTGGCATAAGTATGCCTTTACAGTAATAACACTAAATGTTAATGGATTAAACTCCCCAATTGAAAGACACGGGTTGGCAGAATGGATAAAAAAAGCATGATCCAACTATATGTTGTTTACAAGAAACTCACCTTAGACCCAAAGACACAAATAGGTTGAAAGTGAAAGGATGGAAAAAGATATTCTATGCAAATAGTAGCCAAAAATCTACTAATATCTAATATTTACCTTAAATAGACTTTAAAGGGAAACAGATGTCGCTCAAGTGATTGGGCTCCCGTCTACCATATGGGAGGTCCAGGGTTTGATTCCCGGGGCCTCCTGGTGAAAGGCAAGCTGGCCCATGCAGCAAGCTGACCTGAGCAGAGAGCTGGCCCACATGGAGTGCTGGCCTGTGCAGGAGAGCTAGCCTGCACAGGAGAGCTAGCCTGCTCAGGAGAGCTGGCCCACGCAGGAGTGCTGGCCTGTGCAGAGAGCTGGCACAGCAAGATGACGCAACAAAAAGATATACAGAGGAGAGACAATAGGAGACACAGTAGACCAAGGAGCTGAGGTGGCACAAGACATTGAGTGCCTCTCTCCCACTCCAGAAGGTCCTAGGATTGGTTCCCGGTGTCGCCTAAAGAGAAGACAAGCAGACACAGAAGAACACACAGAGAACAGACAGTGAGCACACACACACACACACACACAAAGCAAAAAACAACGAGGGGGTGGAGAAATAAATAAAATAAATCTTTAATAAATAAATAGACTTTAAATTAAAAGCTGTTATAAAAGACAAAGAAGGACGCTACATATTAATAAAAGGGGCAATCCACCAAGAAGAACTAACAATCATAAATATTTATGCAGCTAACCACAGTGCCCCAAAATACATGAGGAAAACACTGGCAAAACTGCAGGGAGAAATAGATACCTCTACTATAATAGTTGGAGGCTTCAATACATCATTCTCATCAACAGATAAAACATCTAGATGGAATATCAATAAGGAAACAGAGAACTTGAATAACATGATAAATGAACTAGACATAACAGACATATACATAACAATTGCATCCCAAAACAGCAGTATATACTTTCTTCTCAAGGGCATATGGATCATTCTCCAGGAATGACCCACATGTTGGGTCACAAAACAAGTCTCAATAAATTTAGAAAGACTGAAATCAAACAATGCATCTTCTCTGACCATAATGTAATAAAGCTGGAAATCAACAACAGGCTGAGAACTGGGAAATCCACAAATATATCAAAGATAATAACACTCTCCTAAATAATCAGTGGGTCAAAGAAGATATTGCAGAGGAAATCAGTAAATATTTTGAGATTAATGAAAATGAGAATACAATGTATCAAAACTTATGGGATGTAGCAAAGGCAGTGTTGAGAGGGAAATTTATAGCCCTAATTGCTTACGTTAAAAAAGAAGAAAGAGCTAAAAAACAAAGACCTAACTGCACACCTAGAGGAACAAGAAAAAAACAACACAGCAAACTAAAAGGAAAGAAATAAAAATGAGAGCAGAAATAAATGAAATTGAGAATTAAAACAATAGATAGAATTAACAAAACCAAAAGTTATTTCTTTGAAACGATCAATAAAATTGACAAACCCTTAGCTAGGCTGATAAGGAAAAAAGAGAGAAGACACAAATATACATAAAATCAGAAATAAGAGGGTGGACATTACTATTGACATGCAGAAACAAAAAGGATCATAAGAGGATACTATGAAAAACTGTATGCCAACAAATTAGACAACCTAGATGAAATAGACAAATTCTTAGAAACACATGAGAAACCTACACTGACCCTAGAAGAAAAAGACCTCAACAGACCAATTACAAGCAAAGAGATTGAATCAGTCACCAAAAAACCTCCCAAAGAAGAAAAGCCCAGGACCAGATGGCTTCAGAATTAATACCAATCTTGCTCAAACTCTTCAAAAAAAAACTGAACGTGAGGAAACACTATCTGATTCTATGAGGCCAGTTATCACCCTAATACCATAGCCAGATAAAGATACTATAAAAAAAGAAAATTGCAGATCAATTTTTCTTCTGAATATAAATGCAGAAATCCTCAACGAAATACTTACAAATCAAATCCAAAAGCACATTTAAAGAATTATGTACCATGATGAAATGGGTTTTATCCCAGGTATGCAAAGGTGGTTCAATATAAGAAAATCAAATAATGTAATAAATCACATCAACAAAATGAAGGGAAAAAAAACACATGATCATCTCAGTTGGCAGAAGAGACATTTGACAAAATTCAGCATCTGTAGCAGTTTGGCAGTTTGATATAGCCATGAATTCCAGAAATAGATATTGGATTATGCTTGTAAACTGGTCTGTTCATCTGGTCATGATTAAGTTATGATTAGGACTTTCATTGGGCCACGTCAGTAGGGTGCTGAGCCCTGTCCCTTGGTGGGTGGGGTCTCAAAGATGAAAGACATGCCAAAGGACAGAGTTGGAATTTTTGAAGTTGGAGTTTTGATGCTGGAACCCAGGGAAGTAAGCCCACAGAGCAGCTTGGTCGTGAGGAAGGAGAGAAGGCTCTGGGAAAAGAGACAAGCCGTTCACCTGATAGTCTACAGGTAGCCTTGTGGAGTGAAGCAAGGCTGAGCCCGGAGAGAAACACAGCCCCGGGAAGAGATGAACCCAGGAAACCTGGACCCTGGCAGACACTGGCAGCCGTCTTGCTCCAACACGTAGCAATAGACTTTGGTGAGGCAAGAAACTTATGCTTTATGGCCTGGTAACTGTAAGCTTCTACTCCAAATAAATACACTTTATAAAGTCCAACCGATTTCTGGTATTTTGCATTAGCACCCCTTTGGCTGACTAATACAGAACCCTTTTTTTTTTTTTTTTTTTTTCACAGTACAAGAAATTTATCTCAAATACTGGTGCATGACAAATAAGCTGAATTAGAGAAGGAGACAGAGAGAAACAAAAGATACTGAGGTGGATTTGGAGACAGGTTTAAAACCTTTAAAGGCTGATGGCAAAATTGTCCATAAAATGTTTTTTTCTTGTTTTGTTTTGTTTTGTTTAGTTTTTAGTTCAAGATGTACAGCTTTCCTTTTACATGAGAATTTTCACTAACATTTCTTGCAATATGAAATTCAACTATTCAACTATTCTTTTGCCTGTCAAATTAAATGAAAAATAGGGAGCAAAACAGAAAATTTTCTGAGTATATAAATATGTTTAGAAATTGTTTTTCTTGGTACTTTCACATACATTTTAGTGTTTACATTTGAAACATTATTAAGGGCATCATAATTATTAATTGGTATTAATATTTTAAATGGTCATGATAATGGATTCTTTTAATTTTAGATCATAGTAGCTTTATAAAGGATCAAGATACATGTATAAACAAAATTTCAGAGGCTCTTAGATACACATTTTAGGATACAGCACGTGAGATATATATATATATATATATATATATATATATATTTCTTTTTTTGCGTTTGCTCATCCTGTTGGGATACTGCAAACTATCTTACACAGATAATTTATCCTTTGATAACTATATCCTGAATACATCACAAAGTTGGAATTTTCAAGGTTTTCTCAATAGGCTTCCTTTGTTTATTTTTTTCTCATTACAGTTCATTTCAGTGGGCTCTTTGTTGGCAACTTGTCTTGGTCCTGACTTATTCTTGTAAAACCATTCCTTTCGGGGAAGTAGGAAAGATTTTTCCCCATGCAAGGAAAATAATCTGGATGAATAACAAAGTCAAAGGCATAGGTGCTTCAGGACATTCTTGAAAACAGGTTTCAGCAGTCCTCTGATCCTTTTCTTTCAACTGTACAGTCACTGCCCTATTCTCTTCTATTCTGAAAAAAAAATTTTTTTTTTAAGATCAAGTTTTTCACAGGTGCGGAACTGTTTGGAATGAACCCAAAAGAGAGTGGAATGTTGGGTCTCTCCTCAAGTAATTTCCTCTTCTAACAGCTTTTAACTACTCTCTATGGATAATCTCATCATAGCCGACTTCTTCCGTCAGGGGATTGACAACCGTAAGTGAAAAAAGCTCTTCGATAAAAGCCAAGTGATCAAACGGGGTCTTCGTGCTCTGCATCTGAAGTGCGCCATCTAGGGCTGCTTCTCCTGCTCTGGAAGTTCTCAGAAACATCTTGCTGGCTTCTTCAAGGGCCGCTAACGCTCTGCAGCCTGCACCACTCAGCTGCTCCTCTTCCGGATAGCTCAGCCAATTCCTCGCCCTCGTTCTCGCTCTCCACTTCTGGGGCTGCGATCTGGTGATCTTTCGCAAGACCACCTTTCTCCTCAAGGTCCGCCCCCCTTTCCCCTCAGGGTCCACCGTAGGCTGGTCCTCCTCCTCCTCCAGTTGTGGCGGCCCTTTTGCAGGAGGAGCTCCCGCATGGCTTGTGGGTCCTGCTGCCCACCTCCATCTGCTGAAGGTCACTCCCCCAGGCATCACATCCATCTGCAAGTCACTGCACTCTTCATATAGCTCCGAAAGCACAGACATTTTGGACATCCTATGAGCTGCTGGACCACTTACAAAGCCTTTCCAGCAAAATGGGAGTTACAGCAGCATCCTTTCTTGATAAAAAAACACTTGGAAAAGGAGGACTAGAAGGCAACTTCCTCAACATGATAAAGGGCATATATGAAAAACCCACAATTAACATCATATTCAATGGTGAAAGACTAGAAGTTTTCCCTCTAAGATCTAGAACAAGACAAGGATGCCCACTGTCACTACTGTTATTCAACATTGTACTGCAAGTTCTAGTCAGAGCGGTTAGGCAAGGAAAAGAAATGAAAGGCATACAAATTGGAAAGTAAGAAGTAAAACTTTCACTATTTGTAGATGACATGATCCTATAATAGAAAAATCCCCCAAAATCAACAACAAAGCTACTAGAACTAATAAATTCAGCAAAGTGGCGGGGTACAAGATCAACAGGCAAAAATTGGTAGTGTTTCTATATACTAGTAATGAGCAAGCTGAGGAGGAAATCAAGGGAAAAAATCTACTTGCAATAACTAAAAGAATAAAATATTTAGGAATAAACTTTTAATTTTTATTATTTTTTTACAGATACTTAGATTACATAAATGTTACATAAAAAATATAGGAGATTCCCACATGCCCTGTTCCCCACATCTCCCACACTTTCCCAAATTAACAACATCCTTCATTAGTATGGTACATTCATTGCAACTGATGAACACATTTTGGAGCATTGCCACTAAGCATGGATTACAGTTTACATTGAAGTTTACACTCTCTCCCCCTCCCCCAATTCTGTAGATTATGGCAAGATATATAATGGCCTGTATCTGTCACTGCAGTGTCATTCAGGACAATTCCCAAGTCCCAAAAATGCCCCCATATTACACCTGTTTTTCCCTCTCCCTGCCCTCAGAATCTCCAGTGGCCACTGCCTCAACATCAATAATGTAATTTCTTCTATTGTTAAAATCACAATGAGTCTATAGTAGAATACAAGTAAGTCTACTTTAGTCCATAGTTTGTTCCCCAATCCTGAGGATTCTGGGATGGTGATGTCCACTCCACCTCTAATTGAGAGGGGCTTCAATCCCATAGGGCCAATGGATGGGACTCTCTTGCTTGCAGTTGTAGACTCTCTAGGTTCCTTGGTGTGGTGGTTGTCCATCATCACTTCCTTGTTGGTTGTCCTGAGTGAGACCAATGAACTGGAGAGTAGGTGTTGCAACTCCATTGAGATTCAGGGCCCAGCTGGCACATGGACATCCCCAAGATTTAAGTCTTTTGGACATACACCTACCAACTCTAGTACTAATTATAAGTTCAAATAGAAGGATAGAAGAGCCATGTGTAGGGAAACCACAACTGAGTCCAACTCTGTCACACTGGGGAGCATAAATTAAGAATAAATTTAATGAAGGATGTAAAGGATTTGTACACAGAAAACTACAAAACATTGCTAAAGGTAATCAAAGAAGACCTAAATAAATGGAAGGACATTCTGTGTTCATGGATTGGATAACTAATTATCTTTAAGATGCCAATTCTACCCAAAATGATTTACAAATTCAATGCAATCCCAATCAAAGTTCCAACAGCCTACTTTGCAGAAATGGAGAGGCCAATTATAAAACTTATTTGGAAAGGTTAGTGGCCCTAAATAGTCAAAAACTTCTTGAAAAAGAAGAACAAAGTTGGTGGTCTCACACTCACTAAAGCATTTTACAAAGTGTAATAGTCAGGGTTCTCTCGGGAAACAGAATCAACAGGAGATATCTGTCAATAATATGAGATTTTAAAAGAGTAAAAGAGTCTCTCACGGGACCATGGGGAGGCACAAGTCCAGGTTCCGCAGGCAGGCTGTCCAAACCAGGGGCTCCGATGAAAGTCCGATGAAAGGTCCTTGATGAGTTTCTGGAAGAAGTTGGCTGGGTAATTCTCTTACTTCCCCCTTTAAGGCATTCAACTGATTGGATAAAAGCATCACGCATTGATGATGCAATCTCCCTGATTGATGCAGATGTAATCAGCCATCCACGCAGTAAACTCACTGGTGATCGAAGTCCATAAATGCTTTTGTATTACAATTAGCCCAGTGCTTGCTGGACCAAACACCTGGGCACAATTACCTGGCCAAGTTGACACATTAGCCTAACCATCACACAAAGCTACAATGGTCAGAACATCATGGTACTGGCACAAGATAGATATATCAACCAATGGAATTGAATTAGAGTTCAGAAATAGACCCAGACATCAATGGCCAATTAATTTGTTTTTGTTTTTGTTTGGACTAGAGGCAGGACTAAAGGCAGCAGTAATTTATTTCTTTCTCATGAGAAAGGGCACATGCCTAGGCTAATGGAAATGGGCAAGTACCAGCCAATTAATTTTTAACAAGGCTGCCAAGTCTCTTCAACTGGGAAGGAATAGTCTCTTCAAAAAATGGTCTTGGTATAAAGACAGTGGCCACCAGAGGTTCTGAGGGGAGGGAGAGGGAAGAATAGCTGTAACATGGGGGCATTTTTGGGGATTGGAATTGTCCTGCATGGCATTCCAATGCAGATACAAGCCATTATAAATTTTGTCATAACCTGTAAAATTGTATGGGGCAGAGTGTAAACTATAATGTAAACTATTGTCCACAGTTAGTAGCAATGCTTCAATATGTGTTCATCAATTGTAACAAATGTACCACACTAATAAAAGATGTTGTTAATGTGGAAAAGTGTGGGAGGGGGAGGGGGTGGAGCATATGGGAATTCCCTATATTTTATATGTAACATTTATTTAATCTAAAGATTCTTTAAAAATAAAAAAAAAATTATAGTTTTTAAAAATGGTGTTGGGAGAATTGGATATCCATATGCAAAAGAATGAAAGAGGACTCCTATCTCAATACATATACAAAAATTAATTCAAAATGGATCAAAGACCTAAATATAAGAGTCAGGTCTATCAAACTCCTAGAAGAAAATGTAGGGAAGCATCTTCAGGATCTTGTGTTAAGGCAATGGTTTCTTAGACTTTATATCCAAAGCACAAGCAATGGAAGAAAAAAATAGATGAATGGGACCTCTTCAAAATTAAGAACTTTTGTGCATCACAGGACTTTGTCAAGAAAGTAAAAAGACAACCTACTCAATGGGAGAAAATATTTGGAAACCACAAATGAGATAAGGGTTTAACATCCAGAATATATAAAGAAATCTTACAACTCAATAAAAAGTCAAACAACTCAATCAAAAAATGGACAATAGACTTGAACAGACATTTCTCCAAAAAGGATATACAAATGGCTAAAAAGCACAAGAAAAGATGCTCAACACCACTAGCTATTAGGGAAATGCAAATCAAAACCACAATGAGACATCATTTCACACTGCTAGAATAGCTACTGTTTTGAAAAAGCCAGAATGTTAAAAGTGTTGGAGAGGATGAGGAGAAATAGAAACATTCATTCATTGCCAGTGGGTATGTAAAATGGTGCTGGCGCTATGGAAGACAAAATGGCAGTTCCTCAGGAAGTTCAACATAGAACTACCATTATGACCTGGCAATCCTGCTACAAGATATATACTCAGAAGTGAAAGCAGGGTCTCGAACAGATATTTGCATCCCAATGTTCATAGCAGCATTATTCACAATTGCCAAAAGTTGAAGGCAAACAAGTGTTCATCAACTAGTGAATGAATAAACAAAATGTGGTATATACACACAATGGAATATTATTCAACTGCAAAAACGAATTAAATCTGATGCATTCAACAACATAGATGAACCTTGAGGACATCATGCTAAGTGAAATAAGTCAGACACAAAAGGACAAATAGTGTATGATCTCACTGATATGAACTAATTATAATAAGCAAACTCATAGAGTTAGAATCTAGAATATAGGTTACGAGGGGATAGATTCAGAGTGGAGAATGGGGAGCTGATGCTTAATTTGTGCAGAATTTCTATTTAAGTTTATTGCAAAAGTTTAGAAATGGAAGGTAGTGATGGTAGCACATTTTTGTGAGTGCTGAATTACGTATGTGAATGTAGTTGAAAGGGGAAGTTTTGGGGCGTTTATGTTACTAGAATGAAAGTTAGAAGAAGTTGAAACATGGGACTGTATAACACATTGAACCCTGTTGTGGACAATGGACTGAAGTTAATAGTATAAGAATATTCTTTCATAAATTATAACAAATGTATGACATTAATAACAGGTGTTAATGACAGGGTGATATATGAGAAAAATAAACCTAATGTAAACTATAGGCTATAGTTAATAGTATTATTTTTCATATTCTTTCATCAATTGTAACAAAGGTACCACACTACTGCAAAGTGTCAATAATAGGGGGTGGGTCTATAGGAACATTGTATTTTTTTGCATGACTTTTCTGTAAACCTATGACTTCTCTGGTTAAAAATAATAATAATTTTTTTAAGTTAATGGCATTAGTTGACACAGAAAGACATGGATCGAAATCTTTGCTCTGCTATTTATGAGCTGTAGGACATCATACATTCTCTCTGAGCTTCAGTGTTCTCCTCCGTAAAATAAAAATAATAACCTTAGAAGTGGTTATGAAGTTTAAATGAAATAAGTTTATAAAACAACACAGTGTCTGTCATGGAATAAGTATTCAATAAATGCTAGCTATTGTTATTATAGGTTTTTAAAGCCAGTTCATGTGGTTATTCATATGATGCAACTTATGAAAGCTTAGCATAATATCAATTCCTGATAAACCAGCTCATTACCAAAGAAAGCTGCCTTCCAGAAAATCACATTATTTTGATATTCGCACTCAAATATTAGAATCAGGAATATGGTTTTCAGTCACCAAAACACCCATGCTGCTTATTCATACTGATGGGGTGGAGTCGTGCATCCATTTATTAATCTATGCTTCCAGGCTCAGGGATGCAGCATTGAACAAAGTAGACACAGTTTTTACCCTCCTGGAACTTATGGTCTGTGAGGACATGCACATAGAATGTTATAACCAGGGAAGCGGGTGTGGC
>JAQZBX010096702.1:0-11771 GCA_029593785.1 Cabassous unicinctus
GAGATAGCAAGAAACTTAGGTGCAGAATTCAACCTTGAAATTTACTGGCTGTATGTGGCACCTTCCCCAAAAATGTAATGTATCTTAACTTCACTTTCCTCACCTACAAATGGGAATGTTCGTACTTTCCTTATTGTGAGGATACATGACATCTCTTAAAAGCACCTATCAGTCCCTGGCTGTCATAGGCACACGAGTTTTACTGAGTCTGAATTTGAATCTCATTGTTTTGTGAGTTTATAATAGTAAGTAATTACTTAATTAATGTTTTGGGGCTATTAATCTGCATACTGCAGCCCCAAGGGACTGTGACACCATCCACTATCCAAATATATGACGAGATGTCATGAGATGGAAAGAGGCTCTCCCGAATGCAAACTTCTGCTGGTTGGTTGTGCTGCTTTCCTAAGCCTCCTAAATATACGCAGGCTCTCCTTGCCCACGCAAGGAAAGGACCTTTCCAGATTTAAGGACCTGTGGAAATAAGTTATTTATTCCTCAGTTTTCAATCTGCCATGCCAGTTATGGGGATGACTTTCCGGATTCTCCTTGACAAACAGGATAACAGTAAGCCTCGCTTATTAAAAAGTTGTAATAATAATTTGTACTGGCGAAGTACTAGAAACAATCTAAACTTTCACCAGTGGGGAACTAGTCAAATAAATGGTGGTATATCCATGTACCAAAATACTACATGACCAATAAAAAGAATCATCTGTACTGACACGTACTGATTTTGGAGTTGCTGGTGAGGAAAAAAAATAAGCTTTCTTTGGCACTTAGTTGAGAATTGAAAGTACCTGTAAAACACCACTTCTGGGGAAGGTTTTCTTTTTGTTGGACTCTAGAGATGAAAACTCTTTGTGAATATATGCCAGTCTGCCTACATCATCGGCCTCACTCACCAGTACTTTGCCACCGCAAATTACTGTGTTAGTTTGAGAGCTGCTTTTATACAACCCATGACATACAGTACTCTCGCTGTGCAAACACTCAGTGCTCTGTGAGAATCCTCAGGTTAGGTTTTTTCATTGTGCTCAGACTGAGATAATGACCTTGCCCTTGGGATATATGATTAATTTTGCTACTTCGTTCTTCTCCCTACAATGTTTTGTAGACAGGAACCATACAATGCCCTATTTGTGGTAGACCCTTAATAAAGATTAAGAAACATTTTTCCCTCAATGGACAAGGAAAACAATTATGTTCCAAGCAGTATCCCTCAGTTCTGACCCTGAATGGTAACTGTCCATGAATTTGGTCCCTTCTGTCTCCACTCATGATTTATGGAACACATTCTTCCTTTGCCTTTCCTAAACATGCCAGCTTTGTGTTGGGTTCAGGGCTTTGAAGAATTTCTCTTGAGCAAGTACAGAGATTAGGGTAGTGGCTTTTGAAAGGGGAACAGCCAGTTCCCCAGAGAGCTTCTTCGATCCCAGCATATCAGCCTGTTGCAAGCTCTCTCCCCTTGGCTCTAGGCGGACTGCCTGAAATGCTGCCTGTCGCCCACCCTCCCTGTCATCAGATTACCTGTAACATAAGACTGCAGAAGAAGGCTGCCAGCTCTGCAGAAATGTAATGCAAGCGAGCCCAGTGCGTGAAGCTCTGCAATCTCGAGACTTTTAAGAATAGCCCATCAAAAGTACAGGATGTACAGACCAACTTTTTAATGGTGAATATGATTTATCAGCTTCCTTTCACAAAGGAAGCACCTTTCCCCTTCCAGGGTGAACTTCACTGGGGCTGGATCTACTCTTACAATTGAGTGGCTTTTATATTTCATTGATGAGGGACAGGAGAGATGTCAGCAGACTTGGCTCTTGTCAGTGATAAATCTGGTAATCATAACAAGGTTATTTTCACTTCTTGCCATAGCTGTTCTGTGAATCATCCAAGGAATATATAGTAGGACCTTTTGTGCCCCTTGCATGATGAAAAACATAATAACATTGAACACATTAACTTGTTATGCATGCTAATTCTTAGTTCACAGAATTTTACGTAAAAATGTGATTTAAAAAATTCTTGAAGATTCTTGGTGATGGTTCAAGTTATTTACTTAACTATAGGTTTTGGATTTAAAAATGATTTTCTGCTTTAAGGCATGCTGAACAGATGTTGTCTCCAGTCCAGAGCAGAATGACTTAATCAGCATGTTTGTCCTTATTTGTTTATATTGACTCTTGGTTAATGTATTTGTGATAAACCAGTTGCACCTATCATGTTTATCAACCCTCACAGTATTCTGTGTGATTTTTTTAATGCACTGTAGAGTTTCCGTTTAAAAGGAAAACCTTGATATTGATTCATCACATCTGAATATTAACGAAACTGACTACTGATTCAAAAGAAATAAATAAAAGTTTAAATAAAGCTTGTATTTCTTTTCGATTATAAAAATAATAATAGCAAAAAGCTCCTTTTTCTTTCTTTCATCTTCTTGTTCCTTATCCCCGTCCTTTTCCTTCCCCTCCCCCTTTCTTCCTTTCCTTCCTCCACCTCCCTCTGTTCTTCCTCCTCCCCCTCTTTCTTCTTCACTTATGTTATCATTAGTAGTGGTCAGTTTGGTTTGGTTCTGTAGTTATTACCAGCCACTCATTATCATATTTCTCTATTGTAGCTTAACTTTCCTGGTTGATTAAAAGACTTTTCAATAATGTAGAGATGATCATTTGAATCAATTATGATGGGTATTTCCATCAAGAACAGGAATCAGATCATCTGTCCCCTTTCATTTAACACATCACTTTGACTAGTACTGGGATACATCAGAGGTGGTAAACTCTTATGTCACTCAATCTAGGGAGTTAGCATAAATTAGTGAAATGATGAGCATGGGGACTGCAGCAACATGAGCTTATGTACCTTGTCTACAGGGACACCTACTTTGCAACCCCAGCCTGTTGACATGTGGGAAAGAGGATTAGCATTGTAAGATTAATTTTTCAAGAGCACCTGGAAACCTGGATTTGCATGTAATATCTCCAAATCTTCAAATGATATTAATAATTTTTTTGAAGTTGTAAAACACTACAGTCCAAACAAAATGATAGGCAAGCTGAATGTAGTCATGGGCAATATGTTAGCAGTGACAATGGAGGATTACTTAAAGCTTAAATGCAATAACTGGAAGCTAGATCAAGCATCTAAGAGAAGGGTTATGAGTAGATGTATTTCATTCAGAAATAATATTTCTTTATCACTTTCAAAAATCATCTAGATTAACCTTTTGCTAAAAGTAAGTGATACATTGTTAGATTTTTCTCATTTGTTTTCTTGGAATAATGACTTTTTCTTTCTTATAAAATGTTATTTTATAAAAGAGTTAGTGATATGCAATGTCATCCCTTGACAAAAAGGAAGGGTTCACTGGTTTTTGGTTTTTGGTTTTGTTTTTGCTTATATTATTAGAGAATGTATGGATCTCTGTAATTAACTTTCTGACATTGACAAAGCTCCAATTAAAAAACGTTAGGGAGATTTAGAGCACTCCAAATCAATTTTCTTATCTAACTGATGGCTTATTTTAAATTGGCACATAGAGTGTACATTGGAACAAAAATCTCCTGAAAATTGAGCCATAAACAGGGAATAATGGCATAAGAATTGTTAATGACTCAAGAAAAATATGGTATATCATTAAGTTGACTGAGATCTCTTAAAATGAATGTTAACTTATAATCAGCCCTGACTAATGTGTGTCATTTATTGTGGGATTGTCACTCGTGGTGTATTCCCAGATATAAGCTTGGAACCTTCCTCTCCTGTTTGTATTCCCCCAAATTAGACATTTACATGGTGAAATAGTTTCCACCCAACTCTGGTGGAGAAGGGAAGATGTATTTTTCTCATGAAAGGTGTGTAACCATCAGCTGTTGTGAGTAAAACCAATTTCATATAAAATAAAGCCTCGTGGTTTTGTATCAGCAACAATTAGTACATCTGCTCAGGTCACTGTGACCAAAAGGAGACTTGAGATAACAGAGGTTTTCTGGCCAGACACTTCCAATTCTTCAAGATAAAGAAAAGTTTATTGTAAAATAGAAAGGAAAAGCCTAGACCCTTTGAAGCCCTGCAGATGTTTTGTAGACATGGAATGGTTTGTAGAACAAGGGGTCCTGTAACTAGACACACAGAGGCCTAAAGGTCATGATCTTAGCAGCCAGTCTCTCTGGCTTTTAATAATGGTCATGACCCTTTCAACACCCAGTCAGAGCTCCCCCAGCAGACATTTAAAAAGCGATTTGATAGTAGCCAGAGACCCTAGATCTAGGTTATTGTGAGGTAAGTTAGGAAGGGATCCTAACTTTTCAAGTAGAATGAATTCTCTCATTTTACTTTGCATCTAATAATGAAGATTCATGGTTTCTAACTGAAAAAAAAAAAAAAAAACCTTGCCACCTTGTTAATGTATGAGAAAGGTCTGAAGAATAGGAAATTCAATTTCTAATTTTTTAGGGAGAGTTAATGCTGTGTTTTCAAGTTCGTCGATCAAACAGGAGCTTCTTCATAAGTTACTCGTCATGTTTTTTATTTTTCTTTTCTTTTTGTGCTGTTTAACTAGTACCATCTGCACTAAGTCTGAATAAGATGAAGATACCATTTCAAAAGACTTTCTTTTTCTTTGAGTGGTTTCCAAGTTGTTATTAAATGAGAAGAATAATGGTTACTTAACTTGAGGATCCTCATTTGAATTTGAGAAGTGATCTGACAGGCTGTCAAAGACTGTGGCTCATGGAAGTAGAACACAGGACTCAGATGGACACGTTTTGGGTACTGACAAGCTATGTGACCTGAGCAAGTTACTCTGTATATGCCCATCTGTGAAGTAGGTATGATAATATTTAGCCGGCAGTATTACCGTGAGACCTAATTAAAGTTTATGAAGCTCTAAATGAACAATATATTATTATCTTAACCTGGTTTTTGTTTTTAGATTACCTGCTTGAATACCACACTATATTTATGCTTAAAATTCAGGCAGTTTTCTGAGGTTTCCCATTTACTGGAAGCATGGAATGAAACAATATAGATATATAGACATAAATAAGGAATGTAAACCTATTTATGTAATTTTTCTAATGTTAAGTTGCATCTTCTTAAAATATGTTTAATTGAATATCATAACTGTTAATCAGTTACTTTTTTAAAGAGCTTTATTGTTTTATTGGTAACATTTCAGCCAAACCAACAAAATACTTTTAAATTTTAATAATATTTATTGAGTCATGGAAATAAAATTTACTATATTTTCCTTAAAAATGTTAAAAATACATGTTTATATAATATAAATATGCTATTCTCATTAAATAGCAAGAAATTAGCTTACAGTAATTATAATTTGAACTAGAAAGATATTCCTCTCCTGTGCCTGCCCCCCGCCCCCCCCCCAGCTTATTTTGCCCTGTGTGTTAATTTGAGCTTTTCATCTTCATGAATACGGAACCCTGGATTTAATATAAATTGTCTCCACTTTTTTTTTTATGACTTTGTAATCTGGGAAAAGCAAATAACATTTTCCCATAAGAAGAATGTTATAATTATGGATTATATTTCTGAACAAGGAATTGTCATCAAGTAAGTCATTGACATGATTAACTATATGTCATAAGAACAAAGCTGTTACTGCTGTTATCCCCTGTAATCATTTAAAGTATCAAAATGATTCTCATAGTCCTATAAAGTTTTCTTAAACAGCTTATGTCTTGACATATATGAGCAAGTTTACTTATAATATAAAATTTTAAAACTGTTGTTTTTATTAACTTTGCTTATCTAAAATTGATATGCTGTTACAATAAACATTTTAATTACCATTTTGACATGCCTGAATTTTTATATGTTTGACAAGGAATAATTTGAGAAGCCTATGTTTCTTAAATTTTTCTTTAGGAAAACTGTATTCTTATTGCTAGTAATGATATCCAAACATAAATTCTGTAGTGTAGACCATTTTTTATTTTATGAAATTGAATCAAATTTTGAAGATATTATTAAGGATTACACTTTTGAGAAAAAATGCAAATATCATGACCCTATTGAATTTGATACTCTAGTTTGTGTGTGTGTGTTTAATCATTTCTGCCTACTTCACCCATCCCCAAAGAAGAACAGTTTTGCAAGAGTACAAAACCCCCTAAGGCAGCTAGATATGAGAAGAGCTTAGAGTACTAATGGGGAGAATTTTGTTCCTTTGCCTTAGTGACAGTAGAAGTATTTGGGAACCCAGGGTTTGTTGCTTATCTTTGAAGACTATGTATTCAAGTTAACCACCTACACTCACTCTTCCAACCTTTCTGTGCAACCATGGAATTAGTGGGTAAGGCCTTTGGGAAATGATGTATTGTTGCTGATTAGATAAAATAAATTGACCAACAGGTAATATAGAAAATATTTTCATAATAATGATTCGAAATAACTTTTTCTATGCTTCCACTTTTACAATGGATGCTTTAAAAATGTATCTTTGTGATTCTTATATTATCTCATCTTGAATTATACAACATGGGAAGGTAGCCTCTTTCTTCTTTACTTATCTTCATGCCGAGAATGTGTCTTATAAAAAGCAGTAAAATTATACAAGTATAATTAAATGTACACTACCTTAAGATGCCTTAGTCTAACTTTATTCCCTTTTAATTTAGCAAGATATTTAGCAAATAACTGTTTTTAATATTGCCTTAATATGCCCTTTATAAATAAAATTTTCAACTTCCAAGAGTTATCACAAGATAACTTATTATATAGGCTTCTATTGTTCTTTCATAATACTCACTGGTAATGGATGATTTTAACTCTTATCTGTCTTCAAAGGTTACAGCCAACTTCTGTGTGTTGATATAACAAAGGCATGTTTTTAAGGATTTATATTTTATGTATGAGAACCATCATGTAATTTGACAAATATTAACTCATCTGTGCATCTTTTTGGTGTAAAAACTATTTGGCAAATGGTGTACATGGGGATCCCGAGGTTAAAGAAAGGAAGGTAGATTCAGTCAGTGAACCAGTAGCAACTCTGGACTTTTCCCAGTCTAGTTTTCTACTCAAGAAATAATTAAATAGCCATCTGCATAACTTTCTACAATGTATTTATATTTCAGAATTGAAATTTGCATAGTATACCATGGTTTTCAGTCATAATGCTTCTTCTTGCACAATAGGTATAAATTGGTGTAAGAATTGTACTGGCAACAGTCTTTTATTTAAATTTTTATAGAATCTTCCCCCTCCTTCCTCTGCCCAAAGTATAATTAGCATCTCTGGCTGTTTGGTGTCAGGAGTATGGACATGGAGATGGTAATCAGAAGGAGGAATAGGAAAGAGAGAAAGTAAAATGGTGTATTAGAAGATAGTGAGTAGATCCTTCTGCAAAAGTATAATGTTCACACTTTAAATTTGCTAATTGGATGTTTCCTAAGACACTTGTAGCTCTGACATGATATTTTCATGAGATGGGCTTCTAATTTGTAGAAGAGAGTAAAATCAATTAAAACAGAATGTTTAACTTCAATCCAAAATCGTCACTTCTTTATGACATTCTATAGTCTACTGAATGTTTTTGCTTAGAAATATGAGAGCATCACTCGTATTTCTTTCAGATGTCTTCTTAGAAGTGTTGACTGAGTTATTTCAGGAAAAGAAAGGCTATCAAAGGGGACTTTTTAAATTCTTTTGCCTGGCAGGCCTTGTTCCTTTTTGAGAACTGCCCATTTTCTTCAATGATATTTCAGTGATCTTATTCAATGAACATGGAGAACGTGTAATTCTACCTGATTTCCTAAAATGCTTTGCAATTTGCAGGAAAGACGCTCTCAGCAAATACCTGTCTATATTTTAGTGAAATAATTTCATGGCCCTTTCTCCGTATGTAGTAATGGGCAGTTTTATTTCGTACGTGTGCTGCTTCATTGGAGATACTTATCTCTTTAGTTAGTGTCTAATTTAATTGAAACAGCATAATCATGTAGAACTGTTTTCTTTTATTTATATGTTCTCCTACCTATAGAAGTGTTCTTTCATAACTTTTATAACTTTTGAATCTAAGCTTTCATTTCCAGTAATTCAAAATGCAACCTAACTTCACAGTTTAGATTTGATTCTGATGTTCATCCCATTTGCTTTTGAAGGTCCTAGTGACTACTGAAATCCCAGTGAGTAGCTATGTGTACAAAGAAATGACTATAGCTACTTTGCCATCTTTTGTCGCCAGTCTCAATAGAGGGTCAGCTGTGTTCACCACCGGAAGGATGTTTCAGAACAAAGTAAATTAGAAGGGGAGGAATTAGAGTGGACATGTTTTCTCTGGGATCTGCCTGCACTGTTATATGAACAGTGAGAGGTTAAATCCTTCTAAGGCTCCCTTACAAGCTTTTCTAATCTAACAGATTTTCTTTTTATAATTGGTTTGAAATTTTGTTTTGAAGTTGTCACTTGGGCATATGGTTGTGGGGCATAGTTTAGCTCCTAATTTATTGCTTTCTTAATTTGTTTGACATCGGAATTTAGACTCCAGAAACAGAAAATGCAATATGTTGAGACATTTAAGCAGAATAAGGAATGATCTCCTTTCTGTAAGTTCCTGATTTCAAATTAAAATACTTTTTTTCAACTGCTAAATTTCAAGATGCAATATAAAACACAGAATCCTGTAAAAATAGAGGAAATGATTAGTGTATTATTCTAGTTATCTTGCAAGAATGAAGGTTGCAAACGTGACCTATCTTAGTGCTTAGCTATCTAGCACATCCTTGCTCTTCTTGAAAGCAGGGACTGTGGTGCTTTTACTTAAGGACAAACCAAAATCTAAGGAGGCAGGGTGGTATAGGGGGAAGAATTCAGGCTTTGTGGTCAGATAGACCTGGAGTTGAATTCCACCTCTGTTTGTGTGGTCTTGGGCAAGACACAGTCTCTAAGGCAGCTTCCTCATCCCTAAAATGGGGATAATGCTCCTTTAGTTAGCAGTGTTATTGGTAGGATTAAAGATAATGAATGTAAAGTTCCTATCACAGTGCCTGGCAAGTCGTTATTTTTATTAGGGTGGATCATAGATTTAGGATTAGAATTTAGACTAAACCTGCCTGACTCACAGATTTAAGAATAATAGTAGGGAATCCTTTCCATATAATTGCTCTAGCTCCTGGTGCTTAGCCTTCCACTAAGTGGTGGAAGTGATATATTCGAATGTACTTCAAAACTTTTACCCCAATTAGAAGCAGAGGAAAATGATTGACTACCATTGGGCATCCTGAAGGCATACTCTGAAGTGGCCCATGGAAAGTGTATAATTTCTGTTTACTTTTTTTCCCCCTGCAAAACCTATTTTTGTGTTTTAATATAATATATATTTAAATGTAAATATTTCTCATCCCCTCTTTAAAGTCATTAAAATTGAAGTTTCTGGAAAATGAGTAATTTTGTGGCTTTCAGTTACTCCCAGGCACTGTACAATGTATACTTCTGATGTACAAGTACCCCAGTTTAAGAAGCACAACTTTGAGATAAAGTGCCTGGGAGAGAACACTGGGTGATATTCCTCTGTACTTCCTCAATCCAAAAGGACTAGGACCCATGTTGTGGAATGGTGATACTGTTAATCAGTTGCGTAGTGCTTCTTCTTTATTGCCTGCTTTCCTGAAACTGGCCACAGTTTAAACTTATTTGGATTGCTCTTCAGAGCATAATTTCCAAAAAAGGGAGAGGGTCACAGGGACGCAGATTCCAGCTCAAAGTATAGGATTGTCAGGTTCTCTACAGCTGACTCTGAGGCACTAGAGATTGTGAAAATAGAGGTGGGACACTTGACTCCAGTTTTAGGTGCAAGAATGAATCGAGTGACCTCTAATGTTCCCTCTGAATTTCAAATTCCATGAATCCAGAACGGAAGTCATTTCTGGCTGAAAATAGAGGACAGCAATTGCTTACTCTGTGCCATGCAGTTGGCTAAGTGGAGGAGAGTGGGCTTTCCAGACAAGCAGTGGGAGCCCCCTAAGTGAAAACAAAGAGGCAAGCCTGCTGTGCTCTTCCAAAACAGCGACTCCACCATTCTGCTTGAAATCAAAGACGTGTATTGGAAACTACATGAGAGAAGGTTCAAAAGAAAGCTTGGGGTGAGCCTATGTAGGTTAAGTCATTTTGCCTGGATTATCCCCAGAGCCGTGTGCTCATGGAGTGCATTTTGAGCTCAGACCTGTTATAGGAAGCAGAATATTCTGAAAGTGCATGGAGGTTGGTTGGAAGCGAGTTGGGATAAAGGAGAGCAGTTTGGAAATTGCCACAGTAGTGCACACACGAGCTGGTGCGGCTGAACAGTCACTCAGTGATACAGTGGGCTTCCTATGCAAGTACCAAGATGAGATGGCAAGAGTCAGTTACTGAAGTCATGGCCTCCAGGGCCAAGATAGGAAGTCAGGGAGGAGGAGGAGAGCCAGAGAAGGAACCTGGTTTGTTAGTAAAGATCTCTTAGCAAAGGTTCAGCTGCCTTTAGCTGGGAAATTCCTGGTGCCTCAGTTTTCTCATCTTTAAATGAGGATAATGATAGCTATGCTCCAGGGCTGTTGTGAGGATCAAATGAGATAATGAGGTGAAAGTGGTTTGTAAACTAGGAAGACTGTCTTTATGCAGTTTCCTCTTGCAAAATTAGCATTTGAATCCTTCACCCTGCGGTCCAAGCAGAGGCTACTTGTAGAATGAGATGATTCTTATCCAGCCTATTTCAAAACTTCCTACCAAGTTTCCTCTCACACCTGATAAAAAAAAAAGCCAAAAGCCTATTAGCTTCTAAACACTTGACCCTCTGCCTTTACTCTCTCCCTGAGGAGAAAGCAAAGTAGTATATAGAATAGAACTCACACCTTTCCCTGGACTTCCTGCAATAGTTGGCACTGGGAGAAAAAGGCCCCTCTGTAAGGCTCTTCCAGCTGGGATATGTTCACACGCTGTTAAGCTGCTATCCGTTTTCTTCTGGAGACTGATTTTCTCATGAGGGTGGCTGGCTGCTGTCACACTGTGGTATTACCCATTTCTCACAGTACTTTATCACAGAGACATTTGCCTCTCTACCTAAGTCATCAGCTGTACCTTCTGGGAACTGATTTCCCCCTTGAAGCACTAGTGAGAGAAGAAGCCCTTTCAGAATTCTCATGGCTGAATCATTGCCATGAGCTAATGTCTACAGCTTTATGAGTTACTGCTGGCCCAGGCATCGGTTTTGTACGTCGGAAAAATGAAGATGCAGATTAGACTCCCCTATCGTCATTGGCTTTTGCAGAGGGAAAACAAACCAAGCCATCATCAGAGAGTGGCCTTTTGGAATCCGATGTTTGGTTCGTCTCCTCTGTAAAGATGTAGACTGACTTAAAGATCTTCTTTAAGAGATAAAACAAAACAAAAACCCCTGTGATTTGTATGTGTGTGTATGGGTGTGTGTGTGTTGTGTACGTTTTGTTTTGCTTTGGGCAAAGTAGGTGAAATGATGTGCTTGGGAGATGAATGTTCTTGTAATAGGCAAGATGTAGCTTGCAGGAGAACATGCGTAACTAACCCATTCTGCATTAGATAGGGCCAAAACTTGTTTGTGTTTCGGTGCCTGTTCAAACATGTCTAATACCGAAAAGATTTATAACGTTTTGGAGGCTATCCATTCAAATGTTATTTCTTCATTTAACAGGCATATGTATCAATAGCCTCGTGGTTAAATATATATACCCTGATGGAGTTGGGGCAGTGCCAACATTGAGCTAAGTGGTATAAAAATGGTTGTCAATATGTAG
>JAQZBX010096703.1:0-11760 GCA_029593785.1 Cabassous unicinctus
ACAACCCAGGTGTCCATCAACTGACAAATGGATAAACAAATGGTGGTATATACACACGATGGAATATTATTCAGCTGTAAGAAGAAATGAAGTCGTGCAGCATATGACAACATGGTGAACCTGGAGGACATTATGTTGAGTGAAGCTAGCCAGACACAAAAGGACAATTATTGTATGATTTTGCTATTATGAACTAAAAATAATGAGCAAACTCACAGAGTTAATAGCTAAAATATAAGTCACAGAAGGTAGAATGAGGTTAGAGAATGAAAGCTGAGGGCTAATCTGTGCAGAATTGGTTAAAAGGTTGTTTTTAATTGTTTGGAAATTAATAGAAATTTTGAAAGCATTTTATAGTGTTTGTTTAATTAGCAGCACTAATGTGTGGGTATGATAGGGTTGAAAGGGAAAGTCTAAGGTCATATATCACTAAAAGGAAAGCTGAAAACAGAAACATGGGACTGTATAGCATAGAGAACCTCTTGTGGGAAGTGAGTATGGTTAACAGTATGGTTAATTTTAGAGAAAAATGTTTTTCTCTAAAACAGAACAAATGTACATTAGTGTTAAAAGATGTTAATGATAGGGTGATATTTGGGCAAAAATACAACCAAAGCAAACTCTGGATTGTAGGGTATAGTAATATATTAATAATCTTCTATCAGTGGTAAAAAAGGAAGTATGCTAAGTGAAAGAAACCAGACACAAAGTACTACATATTGTTTGACTGCAACTATACAAAACAAAAATGCAAATAAATTATAGAGACAGAAATAGATTAGCAGTTATGCATGGCAGGGGAAGGATAGAGGGATTGAGAGGTGACTACTAAGGGGTAGGCTTTTTTCTTTTTGTAGTAATTGCAGTGATGCATGCACAAGTCTGTGATTACACCAGATGCAATTGATTGTACACTTTAGATGGATTGTATTGTTATGAATAAGTTCCAATAAAATTCTCTTAAAAAACAGGAAATGATATATATATTCCATCGTGCCCAGTCCAAACCCCCTCCCAGGTCCTCTCCAGCCCCGCCCCCACCTGCCTGGAGCCTGGGCTAGCTCCCTTGCCTGGGAGCTCCCCCCAGCCACGGCTGTCTCCCCCTCACCTGTCCTGCTTCTACCTTTACGTCACCTTCTTGGAGAGGCCTATTTGACGCTGCCCTTCCCCTCTGAGCCCCCTCCCCATTATTTCCTCCCAGTTCCCTGAGGGCTCATCCCGGCAGGAGTTGGACTTTCAGTCTACTTCACTGGTTTTTTGGCTTTGCCCCTCTGAGAGCTATGCGTGGGTGGGGCCGCCACTGTCTGCTCAGCCAAGAAGTTACTCAGTAAATAACCACCACGTGACCGTGAGGAAATTAACTTTCTTTCAAATATAAAGGACCAGACAACAAATGCATACTCAAAGATTTCCGTGCTGGTTCAATCAATTCTCTGCTTTCTAAAGAGATCTTGACAGATTTTTCAAAGGTGCTCGGGTCGTCTACTTGACATCTAACTTGCTTTACATCTGTAACGGTTACTTTCAGCGTTTGGGGAAAGTTAAATGCCAGAGTTGCGTGTTTGACTTTTTAATCGTCTTCCCCCAACTTTAAAGCCCTTTATAATGTTACGTATTAAATGAGTGTAGGTGTGAACTCCTTTTAAATTTAAAGAGATTTGCATGGCACCCCTGGAAATAACGCATGATCTGAAACGTGGGAATGGCGAGCAGGGGAGCACCTGGGGTGCGGAACTGGTCATGTGCCCCAGAGCTATGTACACAGCCTGACCCTCAGAACAAGCCTGAAGGGCCTCATCTGTCTCTCTTGAGACACTGCGCTTTCCCTAAGAGCCTTCTGCACCGTAACAAAGAGCCTCAGCCTATCTGCGGTTTGATCCTCATGAAACTGCTGAGAGATGCCAAGACTGCCCAGAAGTCACCTCCTGGGAGAAGCTTTCCTCGACTCCTCCCTCCGCCCACCCCGGAGTCCCCTGCGCCCCAAGGCTAACCTGCCCCCCACCCCGCAGTCACCCCCTGGGTGACACCCCGGGGCTCGCTGCAGCCTGGCCCCGCGGGGGCGCTCAATAAATGTGGTGGATGCAAGGAATCCTCGCGGAAAGGAAGCCCAGGGGGGCGTTTTCGGGCATGGGCGCCGCCTCCTGGCATCAGGCTACTCCCCTGTGTCTGACCCCAAACACTGGCACCAGGGCAGAAAGGCCCGGAAGGCCTGCGTAACTGACCGCGCTCCCGGCTGTGGCTGTCAACGCAGCATCCAGCGGGCCTTCACCCAGGGCCTCCCCCTGCTGGAGGAAATGTGCCCCTAAACCTAGGGGTCCGCGGAAAGAGTCAGGGGTCCACGAGCTTGAATTGAAAATTCAAAAAAGCATTCTTGTGGGGACGTGTTGGTGCAGGAGTGATGTATTTATTAAATAACACATATGATACTGTGGGCTTAGTGAGGGGCGGGGGTTTTCACCTGACTGGCAAAGGGGTCCGTGGAACAGAAAAGGTAAGAACCCCTGCTCTAGACCCTTCCCCAGGCCTCCCCTGCCCAGCGGCGTGAGAAAACTCTTACTGTGAATCAGCCTTGATTAAAATTCAGTAAATCTCTTTGTGACATGGCAATGTTTTCAAATTCCATGTTTTTTGAAAAGACAAGGACATTTATTTGTCAAGGTACATAAAGGAGTAAAAACAAATGCACACGTACAAGGAAGAGATTTTTTTCCCCTAGAATTATCTGGTTGACTTTTTGTATCAATTGGATAAAATTCATTGGAAAATTGCTTTTGTTTCTGCTTTTCTTATCCCTCAGAAACCTGGCTGTGATTACAACAAGACACAAATGTGCAATTAACTACTTGGCTGCATGTTATAAATATACTCTGAACATATTCTGGCTATCACTTCATTTTTTTAAAATTTTTAAACTTTTTTTGGTACATTTAATAATTGAAAATATAAACAATAATTAAAAAAGAAAAAGAAAACACAATTGAATAAAAACATACATTTCTCAGTTAAATGTACTGGATACATATAAATTTTTTTTGAATCATACAATGTTACACAGTATATTTGGCTCACAGTAATGCAATCATACAGTACTTGTCCTTTTACGCCTGGCTTGCTTCACTCAACATAATGTCCTCCAGGTTCATCCATGTTGTTATTATTGAAGAATATAGTTTTATGGGGGAAGAATTCATATCCCACTCTAGTTATTGGAGAGGGGTTTGCAGACTTGGTCACAAAGTTACCCTCTGAGAGTGAATGTAGGCAAAATCAAGAGAGGGTCATGAAGTGGGTGTGGCTCAAGTGGTTGAGCACCTGCCTCCCAGGTACAAGGTCCCAGGTTCAATCCCCGGTACCTCCAAAAAAAAAAAAAAAAGAAGGGTCAGGAGGCCAGTTATCAGTAGATAGCTCAGATCCAGCATGTCTCAGCCTGAGGCCTCTCCCAGCCCACCCCAGCCTTCTCTGCTAACCATGATCAGTACAGAAGCCTGGAGTCGGCCCTTATTCCTCTCTTTCTGTTACACTCTTTCAGCAGAGCAGTCAGCTCTTCCTTCAACGTGCACCCAGAATCAACCACTGCTCAGCTTCTCCCAGCTAGCACTGTGGTCCCAGCCGCCATCAATCCCCCCTTGAGTTACTGCAATAGCCTCCTCCTGGGTCTCCCTGTCTATTCTCCACACAGGAGCCAGAGTGATCCCAGTAAAACCCACACTAGACCAAACCCCAACACAACCCCTCCACCCCCCGTGCTCAAAACCTTCCAGGGGTTTCCCACCTAGAGAGGGTAAAGCCGAAGCCCATACTTCAAGGCTGACACAACCGGGCCTGCTCACTCCCTCTTCCTCACCTCCTTGTCCCCTCTGCTGGGAACACTCCCCCCAGGTGTAAACCTGGCCAAGTCTCTCAGCTCCATTCATTGGTTCATTCTCACCTCCTCAACTAAGCCAACCTTGCTGACTCTATCTAACACCATCCCCTCACCCCACTCACTCCCAGCCCCCCATGTGCTGTTCATTTTCCCTATAGCAGCTCTCACCTTCTAACATGCCACAGGATCCACTTATTTGTTTTATTGAATGGTTGTTTTCTGTCTTCTCCCACTAGAATATAAGCTTTGTTCACTGACATCCCTCAGTTCTGGGACAATGTCTGGCACATGCACGTAGCAGGTCCTTGTTAAATGTTCGTCGAGTGAATAAGTGAAGGATAAGTAAAAGTAAGTTGTGCTTGCAATGGGACTGAGAGAAATTGGGGTCACCCAAGACCAGTCAGGCTAACCAGGGAATATTTCTTTAACTGCGATGTGATCAATGCTCAAGAGAAAGCTTTGGCTGGGCAAGTACAAGGACATATTTGAAGAAAGAATGGGTCAGAAAGGAAGCACAAGAAGACAAAGCTGGCATCATCCAGTGGGAAAATGAGCTACCTGGGTAAGAGACCCACCTTCAACAACACCTGCTCCCCCTCGTTCTTTTCCTTTCTTAAATTTTTATTGTGGTAACATATATACAACAGAAAATTTCCCATTTTAACCAGTTTCATAAGCACAATTCAGTGATATTAATTACCTTCACAATATTGTGTGCTATCAGCACCATCCACTACCAAAAGTTTTTCACGACCCCAAAGAGAAACTCTGTACCCATTAAACAATAATTCCCCATCCCTGCCTTGGTAACCTGTAACCTACTTTCTCTCTCTATTTGCTTATTCTAGATATTTCATATAAGTGGAATCATACAATATTTTGTGTCTGTCTTATTTCAGTCAATGTGACGCTTTCAAGGATCATCCATGTTGTAGCATGTGCACTGCGTCCACCTTGGGAGCCCGCAAGGAGGTTGGCGGAAGAAAAACTTAGGTGTAGAGGGAAGCTTGTTCATACCGGCACAGCCACAGTCTGCTCCAGACAAAACAGGCGAGCGAGCATGGGCGTTCTTTATTTGCAGGGCTATTTATACATTACAGTTATCACTGAAACTTATAAAGAAGGAACACAGAATGCAATTCTCCGGAATCATTTCTGCTGTGCTCAGGGAATACGTTCTGGGCCAACGACCTTACACATTGGATACCTGGCATGCTGAATCGGGGGAACACAAGAAACTGAGCCAAGATCAACAGCTACTCTAGCAGCTGGGCTGCTGCCCGGGTTTTAACCCTTATATGGCCACTGCCTGGGTTTTAACCCTCACACAAGCATGTAACAGAATTCATTCCTTTTTATGGCTGAGTAATAATATTCCACTGTGTGTTTTGTTTATGCATCTTGCTTGTGCATTCACCTGTTGATGGGTATGGGCTGTTTCCTCCTTTCGGCTGTTGTCAATAATGCTGTTATGAACTTTGGTGTGAGTCCTTGTTGTCAAGTCCTGAGTCAGTGTTATTGTTGGGTCATGTGTGAGTCATATGGTAATTCTGTGTTTCACTTTTTGAGGAACCTCAAACTATTTTCCACAGTAGCGGCCCCAGTTTTTACATCCCACCAACAATGTACAAGGTTCCTATTTCTCCACAGCCTCCACAACACATGTTATTTTCTGTTTTTTGTTTGTCTGTTTTTAGCAATAGCCATCCTAGTGGATGTGAAGTGGTATCATACTGTGGTTTTGATTTGCATTTCCCTAATGGCTAATGACATTGAGCATCTTTTTATGTGTTCATTGGTCACAGAAATGTCTATTCAAATCCTCTGCCATTTTTTAAAATAGGTTGTTTGTCTTTTTATTGTTGAGTTGTAGCAATTCTTTGAGAATAGTATGGATAGTAAACCCTTATCAGGTTTCCAAATATCCTGTCCCATTCTGTAGAGTATCTTTTCACTTTTTTGATAATGTTCTTTGATGCACACAAGTTTTAAGTTTTGATGAAGTCCAGTCGATGTAGTTTTTCTTTTTTGCATGGTCTTGGTGTCATCTATGAATCCGTGGCCAAACACGAGGCCCTGGAGATTTCCCCTGTGTTTTCTTTCAAGAGTTTTATGGTGTCAGTGCTTGTATTTAGGACGCTGATTCATTTTGAGCTCATTTTTGTAGCTGGCAAGAGGGTGGGGTTCAAAATCATTCTTGCCTGTGGGTTTGCACTTTCCAGCACCATTTGCTGAAGAAGCTATTCTCTCTCCATTGAAGGGACTCAGCCCCCAGCCCACGGTCAGCTCCAGGACAGTGGTGGCCTGTGGCCTTGTGAAGTTGGCTGACTCGCACTGGTGGGAGGCAGAGAGGACCGTACTTTAGGGACCCAATCCCTTAACTGGAAACTTCCTCCCAGGGATTTCCAGTTATTTACTAGTTCTGTCAAGCGGAGCTTGCTGATGGGTAAACACACCCACACACAGCAACTCAAAGCCCAGATAAGTCCAGTTCTGCTACTGCTTGGTCCTCTTTCTTCAACATTTTGAAACAAATTAGTATAATGTTTCACTGGGTTAAAAATATCCCCTAAATACCTGTCACCTTTTTGAAATTATACTTCTCCAGATCCAACAGATTAAATTCAGCAAGGGATGTAAATATTTAAAGAAATTCAAAAGCAAATTCTTTTGAAAGGCAAAGAATTATTTGTTCCTTGAGAACAGTCACTGCTTCCTTATTGTGGGTGCTATGCATATTAAGTTATCTTATAAGAAAAATGCCTTTACAGTATTTTTGGTATTAACTTTAAAACATTTTTTAATTAAAAAGTTTTTATGGGATAAGTTGTGGGTTTACAGAACAATCATTCATAAAATGCAGGACTCCCATATTCCACCCTAATAGTAATACCTTGCATTAGTGTGGTACATTCATTACAATTGATGAAAGCACATTTTTATAATTGTACTATTAACTAGAGAGCATTTTTAAATCCTTTCTGAAATGTAGAGTACATTTGGAGTCTCCCATTAAATGCAGGTATGAAATATTTTATAGTAAACGAACGCCTTAGGCATGTTATCAAATCCCAAAGGTGGCTTTAATTTCCCCCGGGAAGTTACCGAGATCCCGAGATTGCCAGTGAGACATCGTGTCCTCACTAATTACAGGCTTTCTCCTGCAGATCAGGGCTGTGGTAGATGGAGCTGTGTCCCAGCTTAGCAGGCTCTTAGTCTTCACACCTGTGGGTGTGAACCCGTTGTAACTAGGACCCTCTGAAGATGATGATTTCAGTCAGGGTGTGGCGACTGAAGCGGGAGGGGCCTTCATCCAGTTACTGGAGGTTTGTAAAGAGGAGAAACCCGAGCTAGGGCTGGAGAAGGGGGCGGGCGTGGGAGCCTGGAGTGAGCGGGAACGTGGAGGACAAGGGAGAGGACATCGCCGTGTGACTGCAGGCAACGCCAGGTGCTACCCACCCTGGGAAGAAGCACAGCTTCTGCCTCCGATACTGCGAGACAACACATTCCCATTGTTTAAGCCATTCCATTGTAGGGTGTGTGTCATAGCAGCCTGATAAACTAAGATGAAGCATCAAAAACTATGTTCTGTGGCCCAAAGCCAGACCACTGCCTCTTTTTCTCCCCTTGAGATGGCTCCCTCATCTGTCTGCTCATTGTGTCCACTCGTTGTCTACTTGTCTTCTTTAGGAGGCACCAGGAACGGAACCCAGGACCTCCCATGTAGGAGGCAGGTGCCCAACCGCTTGAGCCACTTCTAGTCCCCTCATTGCCTCTTCTTACAAGTAGTATGTTGGAACCAAGCCAAGACCATTCATTTAAGAATTGCCTAGGGCTGCGTTTGCACCACGATGGCAGGTTGAGTTTTGTGTCTGAGGCTACGTGGCCTGCAATGTAAAAAATACTTACCCGGGGCCTCCTGGTGAAGGCAAGCCAGCCTGTGCGGCGCAGGGAGCTGACGCAGCAGGACGACCCAACAAAGGGAGACAAGCAGACACAGGAAAACACACAGCAAATGGACACAGCGAGCACAAGCAGCAGGGGGGGATAAATAAATAAATAAATAAATAAATAAAATCTTAAAAAAAAAAAAAATACTTACCATCTGCCCTTTACAAGAAAAGCTCTCCAACTCCTGCCACAGATGGTCAGGTAGACAGTTTTTTTCTCACTTTTTCCTCATTCTCTCATCTTCCTCTTTTACCATGATGATTCTCAAACTTTTATCTTTTATTTAATTTTCTCAGAAAATTCACTTTTTTTGTGAATTACTGATCCTAAGACAGTCTGCTACTATATGTAACATTTTGTTACTTATTATTGCACCAAAACACAATGTTCTCGTTTATTTAAATTATATTACTAGGGGTGATGGTTAGGCTAATGTGTCAACTCGGCCAGGTGATTGTGCCCAGGTGTTTGGTCAAGCAAGCGCCGGGCTCATTGTAATACCAGGACATTCTTGGACTTTAGTCACCAGTGAGTTTGCTGCATAGATGGCCGGTCAACCGAGGAGATTGCCCTCAGCAATGAGTTTATTCAAGCAGCTGAATGCCTTAAAAGGGGAGGTGATTTCAGCCGTCAGACTTTTCCAGCTTGACTTCGGACAGCCAGCGTCTCCTGGAACTCATCAAGGACTTTCATCAGAGTCCTTGGTTTGTAGCCTGCCTGTGGAATTTAGACTTGTGCATCCCCACGGTCACATGAGAGCATTTTATAAAATCTTATACTATTTATAGATATGTCCTGTTCATTCTGTTTCCCTGGAGAACCCTGACTAATACACTGGGTTTTGACCAGAGATGAAAAAAACATCCAGCCTTCATCTGTGTAGCTTCTGTGTGTTGAAATATGGAGGCATAACATCTGAGGAGCTGGGCTGAGCTTCAGACACAGGACTCACGCTGCAGTGTGTGCAACACTGCGCAGGCACCAAGGGCGAAGGCTGGAAGCCTCTTTCTTTCCCGTGACTTCTTCATCCTGCCTGTTTCGTCAGTGATGTTCTTGTATTCGTTGGGTCGGTAATCTTAGTTGTAAGAATCTACATTTTATTCTGATGAAACTTAATAACTTTCTTTTATGAAGAAAACCACATATTGCATAAACATTTGCATTTTTTCTGAATTGGTCCTTCAAAGTCAAGGCAAAGGAGTTGTTTGTCATGCCTTTAAACCAAAGTGAGCCATAGGTTCATTCTCTTCACTATTTGGTTCTTTTGCCTGACAATATTGGTCTTTCGTGACAAATGACAAAGGAAACCCCATTGAATTAAAACTTAAATAAAAAAGTAAACCATCCCCCTCAGAAGGCTTGCAGTAAAGAGTAGGAAATCGGGCTCAGCAGGCTGAGAAAGGTTTAACATAGGCTTGAGCCCGAGAGGGGAAGCTGCCACTCCCACCTGCCCCCAGCAGACCTCTGCCGCCAGCCTCTGCATTTGCTCCCCTCATCCTGGGTACTCCAGGTGCGTTCTATGCACAAGACGAAGGCATAGATTTCTCACACGATGAAGTCCTATGGAGATTGGTCACCCTGACTTAACAACGTCCTGTCCCCTCCCCAGTTCTGCCCGTGAAATATGCCACCCGCGGGGCACCAGAGCCTGGCCAGGCAGCCCGGAAGGTGGGCAAGCAGGTGGGTCTGTAGGTTTGCAGAGCCCATCCCTCTGCCCCCTATTCTCCTCATCTTTTCACGTCTAATTCCTCAGCACCACTGCTTAGCCCCAGCCCCCAGCATGCACCTGGGGCTGCCCAGCCCCCAGCATACACCTGGGGCTGCCCAGTCCCCAGCCCCCAGCCCCCAGCATACACCTGGGGCTGCCCAGCCCCCAGCGTGCACCTGCTGCTGTCCAGTCCCCAGCCCCCAGCCCCCAGCCCCCAGCATGCACCTGGGGCTGCTCTGCTCCTGTGACAGATTGAGCAAGCACCCTGAATTTGGTTTCTGGCCCTTTATTCAACTGCACTTGGTATTTAATTTCAGATTTTTCCTGTAGTGGATTAGAGAGGCTAATTCTCCTGCAGTGGACAGCTTTTTGTTTGACTTGTGTACACACATGCACACATACACACTTACACATATGTAATTTTGACATGCATGTGTGTGTGTATATTTATATATAATGTCATAGATATATCTTGTAATGAACAGTAAGGGGAAGCCGTTGTCTGGTAAGAGTATTCTACAGCAGTCCTTACTCACTTGAAAGCTCAGCCTCAGACATGTGGAAGGTAAAGAAATCCACAAATGTAACCTTTATCCCCCCTTCTTTGTTTGACTTGGATGCTGCAAATTTTGGGCACATGCCACACTTGATTTAGGGTTGTATTTTAAAACTTTTTTTGGTAGCATATATGCAAACATAACATTTCCGGTTTTAACCACTTTCACTTGATTTTGGTTTGTTTCATTTTGTTTTTATAACTTACATAACTTACAAGGGTCCCAAAAGCTAGGCTAAGTCCAAGAATATGCATTATTTGGCCTGTGTGATGCTTTTGAAAATTTTAAATTAGTTGCTCACATGACACAAAATTCTGAGAGGGCCATCCACATGCCTCCCAATCATAGCTTCTTGCCAGCCACCCACCATTCAATCTGTGCTTTATATGTCGCTGGCCATCCAGCCGGATCATTATCAACTATTCATAAATCGCTGAATAAATAACTTCTGATTATTTTTCAATCCAGACAAAGTGGACAAGCAAATGTATTACTTGGCATTCTGCTCTCTGGAAAGATTTCTCTCCAGCACAGTGTTTCTGGAACTTTCCTGATTGGGCTAGAATGCCACAGCAGGCCACTTCCAGTTGGTTCCTGGACTTTGTGTAGAGCCACCTGCACAGCAGGGGAGAGGGTTTTACCTCCCCAGTTAACCAGACGTGAAAGTCTCCTCATAAGGCCGTAGGACAAGGAGGTAGTGGAGCAAGGGCAGGTGTCAGAGTCTGAGCCACCTGCTTGTGCAACTCACCTGTGCCTTCTGGCCCCACTGGAGGCCCCAGACACAATCCCCACTGCATAGGAACTGCTGCTGCACTTGCCCAAACATATGGCTTGGTAGACCAGATATCACTTCCTCCATATGGGAAGTTCAGCCCCATGGTCACCGAAATCCCATGGTCAGGAGGGCAGGATCTTCCATGGTCTAGTATCAACCAGGAGATTCTTTGAAAAAAGAGACTATTTCTCTGAAGAACTGGTCTTTGGTCCAAAATTCAATGGTCCTGCCCTGTGATTCTTCTGTTGGGGCTTTCTAGAGACATCATACCATTTGATCTGCTGTGTCATGAGAGCCAACTGGCAGTGCAGCTTGGCTTGCAAACTGCACCTGCTACAGAACTTTCTCCTGCTCTGAAATCCATTCAAAACTGGTTGTTTTCTCAGGTTACTCCATAAATGGATTGGAGGAGCATATTTAAATGGAGTATATGTTGACTCCAAAATCCAAAGTCCAGAGGCCCCTAAGTATTGAACCCTTTCTTAGTTGTCAGGGGAACAACACACAGCAACTCTTCTTCCTCCATGAAGAGAACACCTGATGTGCTCCAGATGCCTGGGAACTCCCTCCATCAGGGCTGAGAATTTTCTGGCATTTCTGTCCCATCCTCTTGCTCTCATGGATCTTAAAAAGGCATCCAAGGCATTTTCTACTTCCTGCTCATTTAGTTCAGTCAGCATAATTCTATCAATGTAAAGGACCAGTGTGATGTTCTATAGAATGTCAAAATAATCAACTTCTCCTCAGGCTAGGTTATGGCAGAGAGAAGGAAAGCTAACGTAGTTCTGAGGCAAGACTGAGAAGGTGTACTGTTGGCCGTGACAAGTCAGCAAACTTCTTCTGACACTTATAAATTAGAAAGCAAAAGCCCTTGCTAGATTGGTGGCTGCATATTAGATGCCAA
>JAQZBX010096704.1:0-11761 GCA_029593785.1 Cabassous unicinctus
GGGTGCGGGTGTGGGTGTGGGTGTGAGAGGGTGTGAGTGTGTGCGTGTGCGTGTGGGTGTGGGTGTGGGTGTGAGAGGGTGTGGGGTGAGTGTGAGCGTGAGTGTGGGTGTCTCTACTTGGATTCTTCCTGCCTGGCTCCTTCACCACGAATGACGGCTCCTTATTCCACAAGGAGCTCGCTGAGCTGCTCAGCGGTCAGCGCAACCCTGAAGCTGCGTAACAAGGCACCTACACGAACAGAAGCCAAAATGGAACAAGACTTAATTGACAAATATGTGCTGAGAGAGGAACTGGGATGCCGTTGTTCCGGAAATGTCTTGGATAGGTAGCTCCTAAGTTTGGTCTGGAACACAAACGCCTTTCTTCAATGAATTGGGAAATGAAACTAACCCCTGCGTTAATTTAGAAGTCGGCGTTAAGAGGGGAGAAAGTGGCGCAGGACCTGCCACCTCCCTGGCGGGTTGTGGTTGCCGGCGCAGGGAACCTTCTATTATTTGCTGAGATATTCGTGTAAGTACGGAAATGAAGCATTAGTGGTTTGCCTTGTGTTCCGTTATCTATTAAGCTAACTACTTACTTTTTATTTGTCTGGGAGCTTCCTGTCTTTTCCAAGGGAAAAAAAATGGGCCAGAATAAACAGCCCCCATACCTTGCGCTCCTGAGATTAAAAGCTAAATGACCTCCAAGTCCACAGAGAAGTGAATGAAGATGTTTATAAATGCAGACCGACTGAGAACGAAAAACGTCAGCGCTTTTGTGACTCATTTATGAGTCACAAATATCTGGGCCTGATTTGCTCCTTGGGCCACGGCTAAGCCTCCCCTGCCCTCCCCTGAGCTTGTCAAATCGCCCGTCCTTTGTCCGTCCGTCTGCCTGCGTACCGACTGTTGGCACCTGCTCTGTGTCCAGTGGGTGCAGTGGAGGCGGGACCTTGCTCGGAGCTGCCGGGGTCCACTGCGGCCGCGAGGGGCTGGGGGGCCGGAGCCCGCCATCACTTCGCAGCCCGCGGTTCCACTGGCCTGTGGGGGGAGAGAGCAGGACCCCGGGCAGGTCGCCGTGGGACCCCCACCCACAGGTGCGTCTGAGGCCCCTCTCGCAAAGGAGGGTGTCCACGCCTGGAGCCTCCCAGCAGGGCCTGAGCCTGCCCCCTCCCCAGCCAGGTCTCCTCCCTGGGTCTGCCCCTCCCTGGGCTTGTCCCCACTCCCCAGACCAGTGTCCCCCCCACCGTCTGGGGCCCCTCCGCCCTCAAGCTCCTGCGCTCCTGGGAGGGGGGGTCTGGGTCACGTGTTTGACGTCTGTCTTCCCAGAACGGGGCCCAGTGGACAGGGTCCACCGCGCAGGTCCAGCCCTCCCTCTGCCATCACCGCGATCCGTTCTCTTTGCCAGAACATTCTGGGGAACGACGGTTGTTGGCACACTCCCAGGTGTGTTTCTCAAGAGCGCCCACATGGGCAGTTCGGGACCCCGACGGAGTTGGGGCCGAGGGTGAGCGTCCTGCTGGTGGGAATGTGTGCCCCAATACCACGGGGCCAGTTGATTGTGAGATTACCCAGTGGGAAGGGTGTGGCAACGGCGTCAGGCAGGGAAGTTGAATTCCCGGGGGGCCTCTGGAGGCCTCGGCCCCTGGGCTCTGAGCGGGGAGGTGCCCCCATGGAGGGGGAGGAGGCCATACCAGGGCTGGGGGCCAGGCGAGGACCCTGGGGGCTCACAGAACAGAGGAGCCCGCGGCGGGCAGGAGTGCGCGGGTGGGGGGTCTGGGGCGGATGGGGGTTTACTCTGCGCTGGTGGGAGGCGTTGCAGAGCGCAGACCTGACCGTCATGCGGGGGCCCGTCCTGCAGGGAGCAGGGCGGCGGCAGGCGGGGCGGGGGCTCCCGCAGTGTCTGGGCGTGAGGAGAGGGTGGCTGGCACGTGGACAGACCAGGGGCTTTGGCGTGTTGGGGGCCAGTGGGCAGCCAGGGCGGGCAGGGTGGAGGCACCGCTTCACGTCCGCCGTGGTGTGCGCTTGTGGTAACGACCGGTCCTCTCCTCGAGGGTCCTGCTGGCCGCCGAGCCGGGTCCTCGGGAACAGTGCTGCTGCTTCCAGGAGCCGGATGAATCTGGAATGCTCAGTAACTGTGCTCACGCCGGGAAGTCTGGTACTGGGAATCGCACTTTTCCCCAGAAGGACAGAAAAGTGATTTGGGGTCAGGCTCGAGCAGAGCCACCTGAGATGCGTCCTGCGTTTCCGTGGCCCCTGCAGGGCAGGGTGGGACAGTCAGAGGGAGTCCACGGAGGATGCACGGCCTCCGACTTCCCGGCAAGGGCTGACCGTGGTTGCCGAGACAGCAGGGGAGCCCCGACCCTGTGGACAGAGTCCACTTCCCATCTCTCCTGCAGGCCCTGCTGCCAACGGCAGAATGTTCCAGAAGGGCCCTAGGGCGGTGGCAGCTCTCAACCTCGCTGCTGGAACGGGATGTGAGGACCGGAGTCCCACCTGGACCAGGGCAGGGACCACACCCAGGTGGTGGACCCGTGGTGGAGGGGCGCTGGCCTCTGGACCTGGGGGCACAGGCCATCCAGGCTTCCCTGACCTGAGAAAGGGGCCTCGGTGCCCTTTAAGCCGCGCAGTTGGGAGGTTTCCCACACAGAGCCGATCCCCCCCAACACCCGCGGGAGGGCCGCAGGGCCCTGAGAGGTCCTTTATGGCCACGGGCCGTGTTGTCTGAGCGCCACGTGGACCCAGCTGAGCGCGAAGCCCCTGGACTCTGCCGGGGCCAGTCGGGGTCCCAGCTCAGGTTTGCCTCTGGATCCTCCCCTACAGCCTCACGGGGTGTGGACCTCACTCGACCCCTCACGGGGCTTGAGGGACCTGACGGCTGACCGCTGGGTTCTCTGCGCCCAGCGGGGCCACGGGGCGCCCTTCCCAGGCAACCCGACTGGCCCCGCCCATGGCGAAGGATGCCATCAGTGCGCCGTGCCCTGGGCCATCGGACAGAGGTGCAGAGACTTTATGCCCCTCTCCTGAAGCTTGCTGGGCCTCGGTCCACCTGCGTCCAAGGCCGGTGGGTGCCCAAGGCTGGGGCCGCCTCCACTTCACGGCTCATCCCGGCTCTGGCACAGGGGCTGCCCTGTGAGCGAGTGAATGAATGAAGCGCTTCCTCTTAGGTGCAGGCATCAATCTGCTTATTTTAAACGCCAAAGGCGGCCTCCAGGAGCCACGAGCACGAGGTCAAAGACCCCAGAAGTGGCCCACCTGAGACTGCCGCCACTGGCATCCTTGGAGAGACGCAAGAGCTTGCCCTCCGCTGGCTGCAGGCAGCCCCTGTTTTGCCCCTGAGGGCTAACACGCCTTCTCTGGAGCTTGTGGTCAAGCCCTGGCAGCACGGAGTCCCTGGGCAGGGCATGTCCAGCAGCTCCCCGGTGGCCCGGCCTGGGGAAGGGGCCCCGCAGGGCTGCAGTCTGCCCCCTGCCCCCTGACCGGCCACAGGCAGCCCTGGGTAAGTGACCCGCGGTTGTTTTCACAGCTGCCTTAAGGAAAGGACCTCCTTCCACGTGAGAAGCCAGCCTCTGCAGCCGCGCAGACATGCGCTGGGCGTGGTGGGGCCCCCTAGTCAGGCGTCTTCAGGGGTCCGAGGGCCGCACTTCAAATAGAAATGCCCTCCCGGGCACACGAGCTCTTCTCAGGACACACCCCCAAATCCGTGGAACCGTTTTCTGCGCTTGGCAGGGTTGAGGAGAGGCTGTTTGCTGAGCGTCGCGCTGCCACCTCCGGCTTGGCTCGCACCCGGCTGATGAGGGGACAGGAGGTTTCCCAGGCGACCTCAGGGGCAACAGAGGCTCAAGGATGGCAAGGGCCAGAGCCACCATCCGGCACAGGCCGTCCTCGCGTGCCCTCAAGAATTTGCCAGAAAGGGCGCGGTTGCTCCCAGCTTCCCGCTCAGGGCGCCCGTGGGCTGTGGGAGGCGGGTGGAGGTGGGAGCTGGCCCTCCCTCAACCTGTGAATCCTCTGCCTCCATGCTGACTCCGTGGTCCGGTTGCCAGGTGCGGGGAAGCAGGCGTTTATCAGGCCACGGAAACCTCGAAGAAAACATGCGTCCACAAGCCACCAGGATGACGCGCAGGCCCCAGCTGGCCCTGCTGTGGCTGTGGGAAGAGCCGCCTTTCTGGAGTGTTCAGTGGCTGAGCAACCTCCTTAATCCAAAATGTTCTCAAATTTGCAAGAACTAGGGGTACAGCTGTGCACGACACTCACTGCGAGGATTCAGGCTCACCTGGGCACGAGGCTGAAGTGTCTCCTTGTAAATCAGGCCGGCTATCTGTCCAGCCCCAGACAAACAGACGGGCGGACAAGAAGACTGCCGGTGAGCACTGGCCACGGAGCGCAGAGCCGCCCGGGGCTGAAACTCGGGTCCTAACCGCGTCTCCTCCCCAGACAGCGCTTCAAAGGCTCAGCCCCGGGAGAGCTCGCCAGAAGCCAGTGCGCTTTTGTCATCTCTCCAGGAAAACACTTAGGACGCTAAAGGCAGAGTGGAGAGTGATTTACTCCTAAGTCTTTGGACTGAATTGACGGCGAGGATGTTTCTGGGGTGCCCGAGGGAAGCCCCCCTTTCCAGTTCCTGTGACCCAGCAGCGGTGCCTCTCACTCCGGGCGCAGCCAGGCCCCCAGGCACCCCGGAAGGGCCAGCGTGATCCGGCCTCCACACCCTGGCTGCACACCCACGCCTGGCCTTGGAGAAAGGGTGGAGGAGTGCCCAGGCCTCCCGCCCCACTGTCCCGCCCTGCGGCTGTGCCAGGGGCACCTTCCTCAGTGGAAAGGAGGCAGCCCTGGGGCGAGGGAGCAGGGGCGAGCCCCAGAGAGGCCGGCCCTCTAGAGACCACCGGGGGGCGGCTGGTGCTCAGGCCGGCCAGGGGTCCTGGCCGCCAGCCCACCTCAGGGCCATGATGGCAGCTGCTCCCAGCACGGACCGTCACAGCCCCCACCACGAGCAGGACTCAAGGCCCAGGAGGGGCCGGGCCAGAGTGACTGCCCTTTGCCTCCAGGAGCAGGGCTGTCCAGGAGAGGGGCTCGGGGTGGGCTCAGGGTGGGCTCAGGGTGGGCTTGGCCAGCCCAATCTGCCTTGCGTGGCAGAAAAGATGCTCCAGGCGGGGAAGCCCGGGGCCGCCTGGCAGTGTCTGTGCCACGCAGGAGGCCGTCCTCCTCTCTCCAGTCTGGGGGGGTCAGCTGCCAGGCTTGCTCTCTGACCACCCCTGGAGGAAGAAGGGGCTGACAGGCTGTGCGGCCTCATGTGGAGGGCAGCCGTGCTGGGCCGGACTGGGTGGATGCAGGCGTTCTGGCCGCAAGTCCCCCCAGCCTCTGGGACGAGGGCCTGGAACCCACAGCAGAAGTCCACATGGGGACTCCGTCTGCGTCATCCCCCACCTGGCCCAAGGTGCCACGCGGAGGCATCGGAGCTCAGGGGCGGGGCAGACGCCCTTTCTGCCCAGGCAGGAAGGGACAGCAGAGGCAGCACCACCTGTCCCGGGCTGGACATTGGGGCTCGCCAGCCGTGGCCTGTGAGTGTGGGAAAGGCTGCGTCCCCGGCGGGCGTGGAGGTGGGTGCGATGCGCAGCATCCTCACAACTGAGATGAGGAGGAGCCGGGGGTTCCTCTGTCTCCCAGAGCAGCCGCTGCAGGGAAGACTGTGGAGTCGGATGCTGGGGGCACGCGGGGGGCCTCCCTTGAGGGGTGATGAATGACAGCAGCCCCTCCCTCATACAGGGATGCTTGTAATATCCCGTTACTGGTTTTTAAAGTCTGTAGTGTCTTTAGCAGTCATTTGTGTCTTCCCACCTTTTTCCTGATCAATCTAGACTGAGGTGGATCAATTTTATTGTTTCCAGAGAGGCGCTTTGCTTTCACTAGTCTCTATCTTTCGTCCATTTGCTATTTAACTTATCTCTGTTCTTCACATCTTTGTTTCCTTCCTTCTAGTGACTTTGGTCCCATTTGCTCTTCTTTTTCCAACATCTTGTGGTAGAAACTAAACCATCATTTTAGATATTTCTTCTTTTGTCTTACAAGAATTAAAACCTGTGAGTGTCCCTCTAAGCACTGCTTCATCTCTTTACCACACGTTTCTATTTATCTTTTTTGTTGTTGTTCAGTTCAAAATCAAGCTCCCTTCTAATTTTTATTTTGACATATGGGTTATTTAGAAATGTGTTGTTTAATTTCCAATTGGATATTTACCAGATATAATTCTGTCTTGTATTTACATATTAATTCTGTTGTTGTCAGAGAACAGTCTCTAAGATTTCAATGTTTTTTTTAAATTTTTTATATCAATGTTACATGTTACTCAGTTAACACAAGACAACTACAATAATAGTAAATCTGCTTTAATCAGCAATTACACTCCCCCCTTATTTTTTGGTTCATTGCTCAATCTCGTGGGATTTGGGACAAAATCCACTCTGACTATTACAGCCGAGAAAGGATGTAGATATTTGGGGCAAAGGAATAGAATAGTTTTGCTTGCAGTTGAAGCTCCTTGCTTTGGGGCTGGGGCTGGTCCATCTCATCATTTTGCTAGTTGTCCAGGGAAGGCCTGAAGAAGTGGAGAACAGGGACTGGCCGCAGCCCTGCTGGGTTTCAGGGTTCCACCAGCACAGGAACAATCTGAAAGCTTTAAGTCTCTGAGAAATATACGTAACAATTAAATTGATAATTATAGGTTCAAATAAAAAAAGAAGAATCATGATTAGGGGATTTATACCTAAGTGTATCTCTGTTATATTGGGGAAATAGCTTTTCATATATTCCCAGATAGAGCCCACTGAGGCCATGTGGCTCACCTCTAGTGTCCAGACATCCTTAGGGCCCTCAGGAGTACTTTTGTTTGTGGCTTGTTTACTGTGGTGCTTTGTGAAATCTGGCTGAGAACTGTGTAAGAGTAACCTCCAGAATGACTTCCCGACTCACTTTGAAATCTCTTTACTATAAAAACTCTATTTTATTTACTATTTTCCCCTTTTGATCAAGGTCTTTCTTCAAATGCAGTGCTGATTAATGCTTGGTAATAACCCATCGGTGCCAGGGAGGCTCATCCCTTGGAGTCATGTCTCATGTTGGGGGGAAGGTAGTGAGTATATTTGCAGAGTTTGGCTTATAGAGAGACCACATTTGAGTAACAAGGAGGTTTTCAGGGGGCAACTATTGGGCATTAAATATAACTAGGCTTAGTTTCATTATGACAGGAATAAGGTTAATAAGTGCAATCATTAAGATCGAGGGCTTGGCTTATTAGCTTATTTTCCTTCATTAGGCAAGGCTTATATGTTCCAGAGCTTCTGGCCATCTTATATTTGAGAAAGTAGCAGGACTTCCCCAGGAAGGAAGTTTAATATTTTGTTAACTACTATGTGGGCCTCTATCTATCCAGAAAACCTACCTATGACAACTAAGCTACATTTGTATCCCACAGAAGTATGTTCAAGCTGTTTAAAGCTATTGTTGACCCTTAACATTGGTTGCATCTTCTGTCACATCTGGTGTAAGAATGTTAAACTGTTACTGCTAACTATGGTCCATATTTTACCACCCTGTTATTAACACCCTGTACTAGTGACGTACTTTTGTTTTGAATCCTGAAAGAACATAGTTATATTTATGTTATTAACCCCAATCCTTGCCCACCACAGGGTTCACTGTGTTATACAATCCCACGTGTTTGGGATTTATGAATGTGTCGTGACTGCTGCAGGGCCAGCACGTGCTCCTGCTTGTGAGCGTGTCACGAGTTCTGGGAATGACTTCGTGTTCTGCTGGGTTGGGTCAGCGCCTTTGTAAATATTCGTTAGGGCCTTGGGCTTGGCGATGTTTTCCAGCCTTCTCTATGCTTGCTTTCGTCTTCTATCAGTTACTGAGAGGGGCTCTGCAGTGCCTCCTTTTCACTGTGGAATTGCCTCCTTCTCCTTTTCCATCAGTTTTGCTTCATATAGTTTGGAGCTCTCTTGTTGAGTGCACATGCATTTGAAATTGCTGCCTTTTTCATAAGTTAATGCCTTTATCATTTTGAAATGCCCTTCTTTGCCCCTGGTGGTATTCCTTCTTCTGAAGTCTGCTTTGCTACTAGTGCAGCCACTCAGCTTTCTTTCCTTGTATTTGTGTAACACGTGTTTTTTCATTCCTTTATTTTCACACAGGCCTCTGCAAGTAACTGAGATGCTGGCCTCGTCACAGACACAGCCTCTCCGCTGCCCAGCTGCTGCCTCTGCTTGGAGCTGGGAAATGACTGGCCTTGACTCACCGGGCACGGCCGCAGGGCAAGGTGCCGCCCCTTCAGGGGAGCGGCCAAGGCCCAAGGCCACTAAGACCACCAGGAGGTTTCAGAGCCAGAGGCAGAGGATCCGCAAGCTCCCGGCCCCAAGCGCCCGCTGCCCCCTGGCAGCCTGGCCGGACCCCGAGCCACCAGAGTGGAAACCAGAGACCCCCAGAGCCCAGCGCCCCTTTCTCACCCAGGGGCTGTCGCTGGCTCTGTCCCTGAGGCTGTGTTGTCCAGGTCCGAGACTCAAGTCATGCAGCAAACCCCAAGTCCATGGCAAGTGCCCGGTCTCCTGAGGACCAGCCAAGGACTTGCAGCCGAGGGCTCGCCGTGGAGGCCGGGACTCTGCCAGGACAGCTGCTTCAGAGCAAAACCCTGCAGAGCTGGGGAGGCTTCCCTCAGACAAGGGTGGGGGAGGACCCTGTGGGCAGCTGATGACTCAGCGCCCACCCCTCAGATGCCGGCATTCTGTGCAGCTCCACTCCTGGACGTCCAGGCGCTGGGCTCCTTGTACGGCTCCTTGTAAAGCTGTAACATGCAGCACAGCCAGGGAACAAGCACTGAAATCGGGCTGCTTCATCCAACACAAAACGTCCCGGTCTTTGACCCCGGCTAGTGGGTATGAGCATAGTCCATGTCACAGACAACATGCAGCTTCCCTCTCGACTGCAGCCTGCTGAGAGTGGACGGCACGCGCCCTCCACACAGCCCGATGGGAGGTGGGCCGGAGGCTACTGCTATGAGTGACAGCATGCTCGGTCAGCGTCCATGCCTGGGACAGGACTGTGGTGCCAGGAAGGGGCGAGACGGGGACGTGGCCTTCTGGGAGAGCAGACGAGGGGCTTTGAGGGCTGTCTGTGGGAACTGGTGGCGAGCAGCCAATGGGGCACACGGCCCTCCCTGCCGAGGAGCTGGCGACGGGGTGCAGGCCGAGGTGGAGGCAAAGGCAGCTGCCCTCAGCGCCCTGCTCACTGCTCGGTCTCCCTGGGCAGGAAGTGGCCTTGCCAAGCTGGGGGGCTTTGGGGCGTGTGTATAAAGGGCTGGGGGAACAGGAGAGCGGCCTTCGATGCGGTGCGGGCCGTGAGAGGCTGCCTCCTCCAGGGCATGGAGCCGGGGAGCGACCGCGGGCGGTTTTCAAGCCATGTGGTGCCCTCGGCCAGGAGCAGCTCGAATACGCTGGCTCCCCGCTTCTCGGGGTCGGCTGTCAAGAGCAGGGAAGCAAAATCCCTGGATTTCAGTTCCTGGAGGGAGGCTTGGGGGAGGCCTGCCCCTCGCTGGCGGGGCTGGGGCTGGGCCGGCTATGAGGTCTTGTCTTTGGAGGACTTAGCGCACATTCCAGCACATTCCGCACATGTGAAAAATATAACGTCGCGTTCCCTACTTCCCTTTCCACGTGTGAACAATGGCAGCTTCCAACTTCAAGGCCGTTTTCTCCCCTCCAATCCTCGTGGCTGGGTCACCTCGTTCTCCAGGTGGCTGGATGGAGGTTCTTAGTGAATTATGAGTCATTTATCTTAGAACCATACTTTTTAAAAATCAGAGAAATCTCAAGACCAAAGTGCCATTTGTCTTGGAAATTGGAATATTTGTGATAAGATTGTTTTTGCTAGATGTGATTTTTCCTGTTACAGGATGAAAAATGCCAACCCTCTTCTGAAAACTGGCATTGAGCCTTGTTATTCAGCAAATAAAAATGATTAAAATTGTACTTTCAACATGGCGGCCCTTTATCTGCCCTTCTTTGTAATCTCTTTGTAGCTGAACTTTGAAATTGGTTCCGGAGCACCGGGACGGTAGGAAAGCAGCTCGGGGAGTGGCATCTCAAACGGGCAGCAGCACCAGCTCACAGGGCACGCAGCGCGGTGGGCAGGGGTCCTGCACGCACAGGTGGTGAGGACGGGGCAGGTGGGGCTGCGGCCACAGAGGAGAACCTGGGGGCCTCTGGAGCTGCCCCCCACCTGCCCTGGCTGCCCGTGCACTCTCCCCTCCCCCAGCCCCCGTCTACTCCCCCGTAACAGTTCATCCACGTTCTAGGGTCCTCCACCTGCTTCTTTAAATAGCACTTTTCTAACTACTTTCCATCTTCCAGAAAAGTGTTGAAATCTCTTCCCAGGGATGACAGCTCTGCTTTCTCCACTGTGGTTGCTTCGTTCTTTGTTCCTCAATTATCATGCACTGGGGTCCGAAGAGAAGAAGAGCTGTGTCAGTGCCACAGCCGCATTTCCCTCCCCGGGTTTCAGCAGGTGGTGTGTCCTCTGGGGAAGGACCTCTGGGGAAGGACCGAGGACGCTGTCTGCAACGAGCCAGGAGACAAAGGCTGTGAGCTGAGCTGGGAGCCAATGCAGGGGTGCCAGGGAGGGGCCGAAGGGCAGGGGGGAGCCGGCCGGGTGGCCAGGGGTGGTCCCAGCTGGGCAAACTTACTGGCTCCGCTGAGACAACGTTTAAATAAATCATCCAGCGTTTATTTTCATTAAAGTCTAAAACTCTTTGGACAAAAGCAATAAAACTCTAATGTGACTCATTTTTTTAAGCAACAAGGGTAATAATCATTAGGGAGAAGTGAGTGTGTGGCTTGCCCGTGTGTAAGACACAGCTCAGCAAGCATGTCGGTGCAGCGCTGCGGGGACGTGGGGAGTCTGCAGCCCCAGAGCGTGGCGCTGCCCTCACAGGGCCCAGGGCCCGCGCAGCCCCAGGCGTGCTCCCCCTGCAGAAGCGGCTCTGCTGCTTCCACGCCATCTCAGCGCCTTCTGGCCCGTCTGGGGCGGCAGCACATATTTCCCAGGGGCGCCATCGCCTCCAGCCAGGGACTGCCTCGACCCCACCCTGGTCGTCAGCCTTTGCTTGGAGGGCCAAGGAGACCCTTTCCCCCCCCACCCCCGGCGCTAAACAGGCGTGGATTAGACCTGGGCACCGTGGGGCTGGCGTTGGGGGCGAGCATGGCCGTGGCCATGGAAGGAGCTGAGCTTGGGAGACACTCAAGTTTCCACATCCGGCAAGACCCCACATGGGAGGACGTGGGAGGACGTGGGAGGACATGGAAGAACGCGCCCTGCCGCTCTCCCGGCTCTGCACAGCTCCGCGTGCTGGGTGGAGAAGCCCGCAGAGACCTTGCAGTCCTTGACGCAGCACACGCCTTGAGCTGGCCGACTACAGTGCTTGGTTGCACTGAAGTGTCTTTATTTTTCTGCAAAGGTTTTTAAAGCATCCACAATGGCGGACAGACCCTCACGCATAGAACCGCCATGTGAGAGGGTGCTGGGTTTTCATGCTGTTTCCATGGTAACTGAAGAAGTACCTGTTGCAGCAGACAAGCAGGCCAGGCAGTGCCTCAGACCACCAGTCCCTTGTGTCCAGCCTCATGCCCCTCGGGTGTGGGCACCCCAACCCCACGTCTCCCGGGTGCGGACACCCTGACCCTATGTTCCCCGGGTGCTGACACCCTGACCCCACGCCCCCCAAATGCAGACACCCTGACCC